>CAJUYH010011051.1:9565-21068 GCA_910591685.1 Galerucella tenella
TGTTAGTAAGGAAAATTGGACAAACTGTATCGAGCACGTTATCAAAGAAGAGGCAAATATGTGGAAAATTGACAATATTTGTGATGATTTAATCTGTGAGCCCTACTCTACTGATACAGCCCCACCTATTGTGACTAATTTTGAAGCTAAACCGTCCAGTTACATTGATTTAGGATTTAACAAAATTATTGTTGAAAATTTATCGAATTTCAAAATGAAAAAAAAATGTAATACCCCCAAAGAAACATCAAATTCCACCTTTCAAGCCGGATAATCGCGCCCTACTTTCTTTGTTTCCAGAGCTCTCTTTTCGTATCTACTTTCCAACTCGAAAAACATTTTCTATCGTTTCGGAACACGTTGTCGAAGTTGTTTCAAGTAATTTTTGCGATTGTAAATCGTTTTTAAGGTGGTAGCTGCCGGCCGAGAAAACAATCGATGTTTTTGTAATAATGAATAATAACTGGTTCGCATGCTTCGAGAATTCGGCTTGCCAAATCAAAACTTATATATTATAACTGATGGGCTATACAGTATACACGAAATTTCAGGGACGCCCTTAACGTTTTTCCGAGGGTCCATTTATTTATAATTATATATTTAGTAGCAGTGGCGTTTTTTTTTCGGTAGGTTTTGCATTAATTAATAAAGTTTATAAAAGAAGGATTTGATAACGTTGTGTTCAGGTTTAGTAGCGGTGCTACAATGGGGGTAAAAGAATTTCCAAATAAAGACGTAAAGAATCAAAGAGAAATACACAATGTAAAGTAAGCCAGGGATTATCGCTCTTCGGAGAGTAAAGTGTACTCTCGGACCACCTAACCCCGCATTTGAATATTTAATTCAAGTGATGTATCATTCAATTTTAATTTTAAAAGCAAAGGTAATCCCTATTTTCCAAATTTATATTTGTCCTTTTTAGTGCGTTCATGATATTTTATATGTATCGTTGTTTTCCATCCTTATTACTTTTCGTTGCTGTCCTTTTCTACGGCACAGTGAAATCAGCATTTCACTTGGCTCTTTTCTCTTTATATTTTGAGAGTATAATTATTGATTATCGAGCTTAGATGTACGTTAAGGGGCAAAAGGGGGAAGGTGATTAAGCTATATGGAAACTCACCCCTTTCGGTGCTCCGGGGATGTCTGACTGATTGGGGATAAAATACGGGCGAGATCTAATATTTAAATTAGATACGTTTTCTCTTTCTCTCCCTGTGTGTGTGTGTGTATGTATGTGAGTGCCTTAGTTTCCCTTAACCCTTATATTCTACGTATCGTACGGTCAAACAGACGAATGGATTTTTTTCTTTTATTTGGGGAAAAAAATCCCACTGCTGATTTATTCATCCCACTTTTGATTTAATTAGGCGCCGTTGTTCTGTCACTTTCGTTGGGATATTATTGAAAATTTCATTCTCTCAGGTCCTTTGAAATATATAACCAGAAAAATTAATATGCACATAAAGGGAACGGGAGAAATTAATATATTGAAATTTTTATTACATTAGAATTATTTACAATTTAATATACCTGTATTAAGTATATAGAGACAAAATTAGTTCTATTCTCTTTCTCTCTCTTCAACACAATAACAATTCCGCGATTTTAAGACAGAGCGCTTCCCCTTATATACTTTCAAGTAACATATCCCGCGATTGGATTTTGCATTAAGGGGCAAATGGCAACATCAGAAAAGAGAATAGGATGCCATTTTACTAATTAGAATTGGTCCCAAATGTGCCGTTATTCCCCGAATGCTTTTTTCTCATCTGATATAGAGCGATTAAAAATCTACGAGCGATATACAATTTATTAAAACGGATTCTAATACACTTCCTAGATTGTATTCTGAATATATAAATGGATTACAGGGGACCAAGCCGTTTTCACCAAAAAGAAATTATATTTTATACAAAAAAATTGAAATAGAAAAAATTGAATAGAAATAGAAACACCTATCTGGTGTTCGTAGATCTCGAAAAAGCGTTTGATACTGTACCTAGGGAAAAAGTATGGAAGGGGCTGAAAGAAAAAGGAATACACAAAAAAATAATTGGATTTATTCAAGATATATATGAAACAAACATAAATTTTATCATAAAAAACAACATAAAATCAACAGGATTTAGAACCAACATAGGATTAAGACAAGGAGGGGGCCGAGCCCAACACTATTTAATATACATATGGACAGTATTATTAAAAAAAGCGAACAGAATGTGAAGAAAATGTTCGTTGGGTATAAAAATTTAAAAAGAGTAGAGATAGCCGAAGCAGTTTTTGCAAATGATGTGGTGCTAATAGCAGGAAGTGAAAACCGATTACAAGAAAACTTGGAAGAAGAAGGCATGAAAATCAACAAAAAAAAAACCAAAATAGGAAATCAGAAGATCAACACAGAAATTAAAATAGATAATGTACAAATAGAACAAGTAAAAGAATTCAAATACTTAGGAATAACTTTTGACGAAACAGGAAAACAAGATGCAGAGATAAATGAAAGAATAGAGAAAACAATTAAGCTATACTATGCCATGAACCAAAAATTTCTAAACAAAAAAGAAATCACCAAAGAGACAAAAGTAAAAGTGTATAATACAATATACCGACCAGTTTTAACTTATGGATGCGAACCTTGGACTCTTACAAGTAAACAAAAAAGCAAAATACAGGCAGCAGAAATGAAATACTTGCGAAGAACATTTGGAACAACAAGAATGGACAAAATTAGAAACACAAAAATAAGAGAGGAATTAGATGTTCAGCCCGTACTAAAATTTATAGAACAAAGACAACTCAGCTGGTGGGGACATATACAGAGAATGAATAACAATAGACAAGTTAAAAGAACATATGAGGCAATAATACAAATAAAAAGAAAAAAAGGAAGACCAAAAAAAAACAATAGTGGAATACAATAGTGGGTAATATACTAAGAGAGAGAGGTAAATCATGGGAAGAGGCAAGAACATTGACAAGAAACAGGAAAGAATGGAAAAAAATTATATATGAGAATTAAATGCAAACCCGACACCTTAGGGTATAAGGGTATATGAACATATATATACAAAAAAATTGAAGAACTTTAGTTCCTTTTAAACGATAATCAAATTTTATGAATCAATAAATAAATACACATATATCAATATAAGAATTTATTTTACTCTGGATTAAAATTCACTTAACAAAAATATATAGTAGTATTAATTATAAAAATATTATCATCAAGTTGATTGGCACAAAGTACATATTAAGTATTCTATTAACTGTTAACTGAGACTGAGGATAGAGCGCGAGAGCCCACGCGTTCAAGGCACATAACATAACGTAACGGTCAGATCTTTGCGTCGCGACCCCCAGCGCTCCAACCTAACGTAAAGAACTAAAGTTCTAAAAATTTTAAAAGAGAAACTAAAATTAAACCCCTCTTCTTTTATTATCTGATCGTAATGATTTCAGCTACCGTTGCAGTGGTGATATAAATTTTTTAAAATCCAAATAAAAATGCCTTATTGCTTGTTTTACAAATGAATACGTTATAAAAACGGGGGGAATATAAAGTGTATATGAACGATAAACATCAGAATGGGCATAAATTCAAGACTCACCCATCTTATGACTCGTTCAAAACGTACTCGATAAACCTGTAATCTTTTTAGCAGTGGTGTAACACATAAGGGGTATGAAAAACTAAATTTCTTTTATAGTAATCACTATTTATTTGTTCTGGATTTTAATTGGATATTTTTATAAATAATTAGATTTCAAAATAGAAAGGTGTGTTTATGCAATATGTCCCCCTAAATTGGAATCATATTTTAGGAAGAACAGAACTTTTTATGAAGAATAACTTTTCTTCACATATTGTATATTCTGTCAAGAAATTACTAAAATATTTTCAAGTTAACGACTGCAAAAAATTTAATAATAATGGATGGGAAGTTATTTCGTTTTCAAAACTGCATTTTACATCAGTCACTTTTATTTGCTTAGCACGCCACTGTATTAAATTGTGGCGGCTATGAAATGTATTTTATTTTCTTCAACTCGAGAATGAACAAAGTTATTGGACGAGCACTTTTATTTTATTTGTTTACGATATAGTAGTGTTGTTTTATTGGACGCACATATTATGTACACTTTCGACTCGTACCAATCCAATTATGTTCATACACGATATACTTATAGATATCATCAGCCATATTATCCTATAACATTTTATTAAATTATCTCGTATTGATAAATAAAATATAAACGTTATCGCCTATAAGAAACGAGAGACTTCAAGACAGGATAAAATTATTATTTTTCTTGGAAACAATTTTTTTTCAGCTTCCTAACCATCACAAGTAAAGAAAGATAAAACGAAAAATTGGGTTAACGATATCATGTCGTAAAAATTATGATCTTATTTGTTCCATATCAACTGCAATCATCTCGAATCTTGTGATAAGAATTAATTTAATTAGGATTTTTTATCATTAACTAAATTCCAAGTGTTTATATTCAAAAAGTTAACAGATCTACATTATATAGTTACCTGAAATGGAAGGAAGACATCGGAAGATATTGTTTATTTATTTGATAAGACGTTGATTGTATATAGAGAGAGGTGTTAAGATTCAGTTGAAACGAACGCCCGTGATCTTATCAGCAATTATTTGCTCAGAATGTTTAATTGCGACTTAGGCGCCATTGGTCGTTATCTCTAACCTTATAAAACCCTTATCTATAATTATTATTCTCGATTTTTTTTTAATGATTTATTTTACAATACATTAACAGGTTATTATAATATTTGCTGATGTTTCTTCTTTATTTTTTTCAGAAAAATATCAGATATGGAGATGATAGTGTTGACAATATTTATCACGATTTTGTTTGCTTTATTATAAATTATAATTCAAAAGCATCATTTATTTGTAATATTTTATGTGGTACCTGAATCTGATTTCAGTTATCTCGATATTGTTAAAGATGCGATACACTCGATTAATGTTTTAGTAAAAGTGTTGAAATATACAAAATACACAATGCCGCAGGAGCAACAAGTGAGTTCAGTCTACAAATATTTTTGTTGTTTTAGTAAAAGTCTACATCTTCAAATCTTATTATTATATCAATCAATAATCCCCATACTTTCGCTGTTTCAAAGATTACAGATTTGAATTTTTGCAGAGTCATACATGTTGATGGGCCACATCTTTTAAATATTCTAAAAAGTTGTTCAGAATATCATTTCAACCCCACATACCGAAATTCATCACAAAATTCGCAATTTTTCAATTTTTTGGCCCACCCACATTTATTATTACAAGATATCGTTCAATTTGATCAATATTCCTTTTAAAGTGCTGTTTACTTTACTAAAATATTTAAATACATGACAAGATTTTACTATCCACGGCACAATAATTTACAAAATAATTAATAATTTTGTATACTTAGACCAAAAATGCGAATTTTGTGATAAAATTTGGTATCGTAGTACCTATAGTCTGTTTCTTATTGTCTGACAGCACGCGAAAAGGTCACAGATGCTAGTCAGGTAGTAAACCATAAGCGTCACCGTTCATCTAGGGAATTTATTTACTATTTATTTTTATACCCGATCTGATATATAAAGGTAATATGAATCTAAATTCGGTTAGTTAAAACAACTTGATAATTTCCAAGAAACATTACAATAGGGTCCTACTAGGGATTGTCCTAATGACTACTTAGAAATTTTGCAAGTATATACGGTGAAACTTGGTCTCGCCCAAATTTGTATAATTTGTTTTGCTCAGGTCGCTTACGTTCCATAAGTGTTAACTGTGTTGTGAAAAATGTCTTCAAGTTTCACCCCAGTAAAGTGTAAGAGCGTGCTTAGCTTACAAACGAAGACTGTAGTGTTTAATGTGCATGATGCTGTTGTACATCAAATGCCGGCTGCTACTGTTAGAAATATAGTTTCGACATGTTCCAATATGACAGGAGTTAGTGGATCTACTATTTACAGGCTTCTAAGGGAGAGGAAAAATGGAAATATATCTCCACCTAAAAAGTCAACTGGAAGAAAACCACTTGACCTTGATGAACATATGCAAAATACAATAAGACGAAAAGTACACGAATTATATTTTAAAAAAGAGATCCCAACTCTCGACATAATTCTAAGAATGGTAAAGGAGGACGAGAATTTGCCTGACATAGGGCAAAAAACTTTGTGGAAAATATTACACAAATTAAATTTTACTTGGAGAAGCAAAGTCGCAAATCAGTGCTAATCGACAACGAGCAAATAATATGTTGGAGACGACAGTATTTACGAGGCAGGAGGCAGGAGGGAAGACAAATCTATTATCTAGATGAGACATGGCTCAATGAAGGACATTCAGTGAAAAAAATAAGGCAGGACAAAGGTAATAAAACCAGTCGTCAAGCTTTCATAGAAGGTTTATCTACTGGACTGAAAACTCCTATCGGTAAATGTCGCCGACTAATAATAACGCATATTGTATGCAATCAAGGGTTCGTTGAAGGTGGTTTACTGGAGTTTCAGTCAACATCAACCAAAGACTATCATGAAGAAATGACTGCAGATGTTTTTGAAGAGTATTTTACACAAATGGTCGAATTAATTCCAAATAATGCTGTAAGGTTGAGCTTAAAGTTCAGATTTCGGTTGACTATTTCAAGAAATGTGGCCCATCAACCTGTATGACTTTACAAAAATCCGAATCTGTAATTCTTCAAACAGCGAAAATATGGGAGTGTCTTCATCTTAAATGCGACACACTGTATATATTTTTTCAATAACGAGGTTATCATTTTGTAAAGTAATTTTATTGTTTTTCCAGGTGATATTTTTGTATCCAATACATTTTTTGCTGTAAACCGTTATCTCAACTGATAACTTGAACGAAAATCAAAAATAAAATTTCATGGAATATTATGTATATTACAGTTTATCATTCAGAAAATAGTTTCCGGTATATTATCACCTTTTAAAGCTCGTGTATACGTTCTACAGATATATTCAGTACTATACTCATGTCAAGTTTATTTACCAGTTTTGACGCGTTGATAGTAAAGTCTATGTTTAATTACGATTTTTTTTTAACAAGTTAACAGGTTAGTGACTCATGTCGGAATTTAATGTGAAATTTTCTTGGAAGTACATTATTTAATTTATCCCGGTAAGCTTACTCAATAAATATTTGATCAAAAAGAGGTAGATAAAATGATAAGTAGCTATTCATTCAAATAATAGCTGCTACGTATTATCCGGATTCAGTCTTTGGTCTCTTCTCTATCCTCCTGTATGTTTATTTCTCCCCATTTTTCTTTCTTGATCATTTCCGCTTTTGTTATTGTCGAACACAGGTGCTTGTTCATTTTTTATATCTTCGAAAATTGTTTTTAATTCTTCTCCATCATCTTTACTTTCTCCCCTTTTATCCTCCATGCGTTCTTCCGATACTGGTGTGTCCTTTGTTATACAATCTTCATCTCTCTTCATTTTTATTAATTCTTTCGTTGTTTTCCCTTTCTTTTGTACCACTTTCTTAATTTTCTCCATATTTTGAAAAGTGAAAAAAGATAATACGTAAAAAGTGCACCCTTTTGAATATTTTTTGGTATTTTAAAAAAGCAGCGTAAGTCCTAGCTAACTTCATATCACATTTCGTGATAACATGCTGAATTTATTGCCGATCAAAACAAAAATAACGCACCTCCAGTAGTCCTATTAAAAACTCGTCCTCAAAAATGACTGGGGACGAGGAATAATATCGCTGGTCTATAGAATTTTAGGGTGAGTCAAAGGCGATTTCATAAGTCATTGCTGCCAACCGAAGCCGTTCAGTTTTTTTTTTATTATTGTTTTAATCATTTAGCACTTTGGTGTTGCGAAATATTCGATTAAAAATGTCCAGTGTGGACTTGCGGAGGGCTTAAGTGAGTGCACGGATTTTATACACGTCCTGTTCACACTTTATACCCGAGGTATTAACAATAATTTAAATTGTTTATTTACTTTTTGATGGAAATGAATATTAAAAACTTTTTCAATATACATACAAATATAAAAGTTTTAGCTTGTCAGGAAGTTCGAAGCAAATAGAGGGAATTTGTTGTTACCAACCAGTTCTTTTATTGTGAAAAAATACAATAAATAACGAGGTAATATTTCAATTGTGACCATAAAAAGTATATATAGAAGCATTATTTTAAAAGTTACTTTTATACATCTCTATTATCATTTTAATTTAAAAAGAGCGATAACAATACCTTCAAAATGAAAAATTGTCTTCTTCGTTTCCAGTTTTAAGACATAATTCATCCAGGGCTTTTTTGGGTCGGAAACCCTTAGTTTTATAATCCGACAGAGGGCTATTAAAAGTAAAAAATAAAATCGAACAGAAGGGAAATTCAGGGGTGATATATTTAAAACAATAATTCAAACCGATACCTTACAAGGGTAGAGGTTTTTTGCATATCGAGCTTTTTGTTGGAGCTTGCTGCAACCGCTAAATACGAGGGAATTGCTATATGTAAATTTATCTTATTGTTAGACCCTTTTATTTTATAAAATCAAACATCGTTGAATTCTACCAAGTAATTATCTGATTTAAATCAATAGGTTTCCCTTTCGCTTGCCAAAATCCAATATCCGAATAAACTTGCTACACAAACTTACAATTAGTGATGACGTAGCATCGAAATCAATCAATTCCTACAGAAAATGAAGACATTATATTAATCCAACCCCTATATATAAAAGGTGAAATTCAGATGCATTGATTAATTTCATGGGGTGGATATTATAGGCACCCCTTTTCCTCGATTAATTGAGAAATGTTTCTCAGAATGTATATTGCAATATTCATGATATATAGGGTTGATTTTAGTTGAACGGAAATTGATCGATAATAGGATCGGCAAAATTATTTTTATCCTCTATATCCAGATTGTTACAGAAAAGTATTAGTTATCGAGTTATCGAGATAATGAGACCTAAAAGTCTCCTCATTTCAGCTGCTGCTCTGCCTGTAAGAATTCTGCTCTCTATGCAGGGGGTGGACGAATTGTTCCATAACTCGGCAAAAAATTAACATTTTTCGATGATTCAAAGTTCATCGCAATGGGAAGATCGTACTTGACAAAAATATTTAAAAACGCGGTCAAAGTTTTTTTACACAAGATTTTGAGACTTTTTCATTAATTTGTTCTTATTATTTGAAAAAAAAAATAGTATTTTATCCTAATTTTTTTTAATAAAGGAACCTTAGGAGGTCTTGAATGATCTCAGAGATTTTTTTTTAATATCTTTCTTGCGTTTTGATAAAAAATTGATTTGTTTATTTACATTTTTCAGCCGGTTTCGGAGTTCTATACAATCTGTGGAACAAGCGCGATTTAAAAATTTATCATCCTATAATATATTGCTTTTCAATGCGCATCATTTTAAAGCTTAGAGTGTCTAGTTTTCAAATGTACTTTTTGATTTTCAATAAAATCCAATCATTTTCCAGAAATCAGGGAAATTGATCACACCGGTGAAAACAATTCAATTTTTTATCAAAACGCAAGAAAGATATTAAATAAAAAATCTCTAGAGATCATTCAAGACCTTCTAAGGTTCCATTATTAAAAAAATTAGGATAAGAGACAATTTTTTTCAAAAAATATGAAAAAATTAATTTAATAGTCTCAAAATCTTGTGGAAAAAAACTTGGACCGCCTTTTAAAATAATTTTGTCAAGTAAGAACAAGCTGCAAGTCACATGGAATGATAGTCTTCCCATTGTGATGAACTTTGAATCATCGGAAAATGTCAATTTTTTATGGAACAATTCGTCCTCCCGCTTAAAAGTTAATGCATAGACAGCAGAATTCCTACAGGCAGAATTCCTATCAGCAGCTGAAATGAGGATACTCTCATTATCTCGATAACTATCAAATTTTCGAAAAAAAATTATGGGAACCACTTTTGTAGATAATAAAACGATCTTCATTTTTACAAAAATAAATATCTTATATACTTCCCGTCAAATGAAATCCATAGTAGCGTAATATGAAAAATGAAGGAAACGTGCAATTTTCTATCCATACATTTTTTACAGTTCCGCAAGCCGTTGAGTGTAAAAAATACATTTATCATTTTATAGATATTTATTCGAAGGATTCTTATATTGCATTTTATGGAAGTTGTTTTTTCAAAAATTACCTTTTGTTTCAGATAAATCATCTAGTAGAAGAAATACAAAGGCTACAGGGATGCCTGTCGAAATTACAGGAATCATCTATGTCACAGATAAATCTATTAGAAGATCAATTGGAACAGAAGAGACAACACATTTTACGATTAGAAAATAAGTTGGATTTACAAAAGGATTATGAAGAACTGAACAGAGAAGTCAAGTATGAGAAAAGAAGGTTATTGAAAGTTGATGTTTATTTAACGTTTTTGTTTTTATTTTCAGTATATTACGCTCAGACTTAGCCAATAACCCAGATGGGAAGAATATAGAATTATTGTTAGAAAAATCAAAAAATCTCTCAGTTCATGATACGAAGGATAAATCACCTACCAGAGAAATTGAAGGTAATTTAACTAAATATTAGTAGGCCAGACGATTGGAGTAATAACTAAAAGTAATTAGCAATACGGCCTAACCTAACCTAACCTAACCATTGATGGGACGAAAAAAACGCAAGAGACCCATTTTATTGCAAAACACTTCCCCTACACGGTGGTATTTTTTATTCTTCTCCACCTTCCTCCCAGCGTGAAATATTGAAAAATTTCGAAAAAAAAAAAGATTTTTGTTTCCAATTTGGGAAATCGAAAGACTGATAAACTTTTTTTTACAATAATCTACATACTTCAAGGTACTTATAAAAAAAATCTGCCGTATTGCTAATTACTTGTATTTTTGATCTAAAATGAGCCATATCGACTGGCCGGGGGTGGGTAATTTGGTCCCCGCTACCTGTGTTAATCCTTTGGTAGCCAGTCACTTCGATAATCCGACTGGTAATTTCGCCCCCAAACTCAAATATAATTATTTCTGCTTCTTGGAAATTTTTAGGAATAGCAGGTGTTTAGACGGATATAAAACCCTTATATTATTATAATTTGCAATCATTTGAATTATTACTTGGTTTGAGTACGTGTGAATTGTTGTGAGAAAGCAAATTATGGAGGTGAAAATTATCAAAAGTAATCGTGGCAAGGATTTACTTGTAGTTAACGGTTACAAGTTTAATTTCCACAAAAAACTGAAAACTTCTGAAGAAACTTGTTGGAAATGTACCAACAGAAAATGTAAGGCCTGTATCTGTACATTAGGTGTATCAAGTGCAATATTCGTGACTAAAACTTCATCCGAACACTGTCATCCTGCGGACATTTCAACGTTAAATAGGCAAACAGTTTCTGCAGTTTGCAAGAGAAAAGCTGTTGACGATATTTCTGAAAAACCGTCAAAAATTATACGTATGGCATTGAAAG
>CAJUYH010011052.1:0-11502 GCA_910591685.1 Galerucella tenella
ATATATATATATATATATATATATATATATGAACAATGAGCAATAAAACGCACATTTATATTCGGGTTAACACAAATACTTTTGAGATTACTATATTTATATATATATATATATATAGAGAAAGAAATTTTAAACCCTTTCTGTGTATATGAATTCAGGGGTGGGTTCTTATTAGGGTCCACCCCTTTGGGGAAATATTTTGACATCGATGGGCGTAACAATATGTGTATGACAATTTTTTTTTTTTCATATATTATTAAAGGAAAAAAAAAGAGTTTTAAATTACACATGCAATAAGTATATATATATAGATAGATGTATATATTCATCTGAAAGGTACTCCCGTCTATATAATATACACACATAGATATTTATATTGAATAGCATCTGCCTAAGGGTTGAATAAATCGATAAATTGACGTACAATATTGTGAATTATGCCGAGAACTTTCCGAACGATCTTAACATACGAATTCTATAAAAATAAATATATAAATATATACCTACATATGTATATTATATATTTGTATTCATATATATATTTATATATATTTCTCCGGGGAATTTGACGTCTCTCGCTCACGACAAGAGTCCTTGTAGAACCTCTCTTGTACGCGCCTTCGTCGTCATACAGTTGCAACTGTATGATACATACCTATACATATTCTCTCTAGCTTTCTCGTACTTTTGCTCGCAGTATATTTCACTTGAACATAAAACTTGTGCAAGCTCAATGTATGTTGAGCAGCTTGAAAAATGTAAACCCAACTCGGTAGAGAGCTTTCATGATTCCTCGACAATTCTCGATATATATAATGTGTATAAGAGAACTTTGAGAGAAGCTTTTTTCACCCTTCAACGTGTGACATCTCACCGCATTGCATTGTATGTTTAGGGTTCTCGTGTATCATATAAAAAAAAAATACGGTACAGTGTGTGTGGGTATAGACGTGGACATTGTCAATCCATTCTGGTTGTTGGCAATTTTAACTATTTCAATGGCGGATTGTATCGTCGATTTTTACGATCAATTGGTCTATTTCGAACGAAAAGTGAATCGTGAAAATATATAGAGCATTCACTTAACAATAATCTACTATTATATATATTAGAGAGAAGGCATATTATTTATTTTTATTTTATTTTCAGGCATTTTTGTTGTGATGAGTTATTGCGAATTTTTCTTTTTTCTTTATTTTATTTGTGGAAACTAATTACATTATTATTTAGTTCAATTTATGTCTATTGTGAAAATAGATATATGTATATTGGGTTCAGACTGATGATGGCGCCAGTGGATGCAGTAGTACGCTATATATTGCGGCATCTGTTACTACTCTGACTTTTCAGTAATATTAAGTTACTCTTCAAACAGTCGACAGTCAACACCTACATGAAATGTGACACGTGTTCTATGATGTACAAACATTTATATATTTATATATAGTATACTAATGTATCTTTGTAATGGCGCCACATATTTACAAATACAAGAGTCTATTAAATACCAACTGACACATCACAACAATAAATTATTCTTAATGTCAAATATCAAACGAATATTAATTAATATACTCGAGTAAACATAAATATACCATGGGTGTAGTAGCGGCGATCATCTTGAATAAAAAACTTTCGTCTCAACCGTTAAAAGCTCCACAAATTTATACAGACAAAAGAAGAAAAAAAAAATTGTCAAATAATTTTTCAGAAAATTTTATCTTAATATACAAATGTCGGGATAATTAAATATCAAAGTGCACGAATATACTCATTCACAATTACACAATGGACAATATATATATATATATATATATATATACAACATTGTGACAGTTAGAAGCAATTTTCTGCGCGGTCATCGTCATAAAGTCAATGCTCATTGTTGGATGTCGGACGCATTGAAAAGGAGCGGAGAGACAGTGGCGAAGGTGAGGGAGAAAGATGTGCACCAACCGTTGAATATTGTTCTCGGCCTCGGCCGTTGGAGATCAGGACGTTAATGGAATACAGAGTGTATAGAGACAGTGCAAAGAGAGAGAATGATGCAGGAGAAAGCGAGGGTGAGATAGACAGTAAAATGGCTATGGACCAAGGCTGAGTTGTGTTAGGGCCAGGACCATTAAGCTTAATGACATAATGAAGTAAATGGCTGTGCATACCCGTGTACCCGTACCCCTTGCCCACACACATCTACGTCAACTATAGCTTATACAACCACTACCACCTTTAACCCACCTATAACCCCCTCATACACACACGGTGAACCCACGCAATATAACGCGCGCCCGGAATTCCTGACTTATGCGCCCTCCTCAAAGGGGTAACCCATTCACCAACACAAGATATTACTGCACAGGGCCACCATCCAACATATACATAGGAATATACACATATATAAGTAGAAGAAAACTTTATGATTCATCAGCGTTGGTAATATTTAATACATAATTGAATAGCAGGAAATTAAATTTGTCATTAGATTAACAGATGGATTTAGTTATTATTTTAATTCGAATATTGCTGTCATGTTTTGAATTATGCTCTTATGAGGGATGTTGGAATGTAGAGAAAAGAGTAGTTGTAAAATTTTTCTATAGGTGTGTATATATATACGTGTGTGCGCGTGTGTGTATAGTGTTTGAAAGAGGATTCCAAGGCTCTCAGTGTAGGCCACATCACGTATAGAGGAACAAAGTCCAGCATGTGCCCATAAGACGCTCGCACGCACGAGAGAGGTGTAGAAAAAAAAAGAGGAAAAAAAAAATTGGAGCTAGAGAGAGAAAAAGAAATTAAAAAAAGCCTTGTTTTTGTGGGCAATCAACACTTTGGTCATTGTTCTATGTTGGCAGTTGAATACATGGCCATCATAATATTCACACCGTTTTTTTTTACATCGTTTCGAATTTCAATATGGCCACCGGCCACCACAATAAATCTCATAATAAACATTTAGGTTGAGGTATACATGCACCACCACAAAATTAGGAAAAAAAAAAAGGCATAAAAAATGAAATGAGACCATCAATTCAATTATTATTTTATACATCCGAAAAAAAAATACATGAAAAATTTAATGGATTAATTTTTCAATTAAATTTACTATTTAAATATTAAAATCGGTATAAAATAATATTATTGACGGAACGTTTATAACGGTGTAGGGTGAAGCAAATAAATAAATTCTCATGGGAATTAAAAGATTGAATTGACCAAAATCGATCGAAACTCGTGCGTAAAACACATATCCACATATGACTTAAAGGCGTCGGCTTTATTCCCTGAACGGCTGTCTCTCCATTATATACATACATATATATATATATTTTTTTTTTTTTGGTTACAAGAGTGTTTTACATGGTGTTGCACACGATGTTGCGAAGATGATCGTGGCCAAAGGGTCCCTAATCTACCGAAACATCCCTCGGGACGTGTCCCAGAGTGCCTTACCCCATCCGATTATATACACATACATCACTAATATATATATATATATACACTTTCGATACGCTCAATTCGTTTTGCCCTATACCTACATATATATTGTCGAATGTTTATCAATTCGTCACGATCCAACATTTACATCATATATATATATATACTATCAAATGAGATATTTATTTTACATACCAAGTATTATCAATTGGATAAAATAAATTTACCTACCTTCATCATTTATTTTTCAATTATCAATTCAATTTCAATGCAATAATTTTTATTCCCTACATTGTCATATAATAAACAACTTTAATATATAATACAAAGATGAAACAAAAAACTTTACTACATATATATATACATATTTAAAGGAGGAGAATCGAAAGTAAATTTTCAATTACCCGATACAAAGCGGTAATTCCCTGGGCCGAAGAAAGATTTGTATATTTGTATACATATATATATATATATATATATATATAAATACGAATGAAGAGAAAGAGAATATAGTGCAAGCGCGGGTGCGTCTATCCATAGGCGTGGTTCGTATTCGCGGCTGAAAAGATTTTCAAATTAAATTTTGGGATTAGTACCCGAGGCTTAATGTGTACAAGTGGCGTCACAAGACGTCCCAAGGGCTATATATATATATATATATATATATACACTATCTCTGTGTCATCACCCCGCACCCTTATCACCATCTCCACCACATCCCCTCTCTGTTCCCTATCCATCACTCACACTCTCTTTATATTCATCGTCCCAAGAGGGTAAAGATATACGGATATATATACATGTAGCAAATCACAGTTATATATACGCGCGAATGCAATAACGCGTCGAGACAGCCACGAAAGAGTAAACAAAAATATGTAAATAGGCAAGAAAAAAAATTAAATATAATAAAATTTATTTACATATATACGCACTCCATCAAACCTCTACTTATCTCTGTCTATATATTTTTTTTTTTCATGTTTTTTGGTTTTTTTTTTCTTTCGCTATCGGTCAGAATAAAATAATCAATTGATATATTCAAACATATTTCCATACATATAATTATAGTATTGAATCATTTATAAATATATACAATAATTATTTTACGTCAATTAAATGAATTGACTACTGTGTAAAACAATTAGTTTATATATTCAGGATTAGAATATCAATTATCTATATATTGAGATAGACGAAGGTTCATCTCAGCCTTACCATCATCCTCTCGAGCCGCACAAACTTAAGTCCTTAACAGCTACTAAAGCAAAAAGCTCTTCTCTGTCTCGCTCACTCGCTCTTTCTCATTGTCTAATAATCTCACTACCACATACAAATAATATATACACGTACATACATACTCACTATTTCATTCTTTGTCGCTCTCAACTTGGTATCTCACTCTTAAACATGTAAAACAAGCCGCCGTTATCCAAAGGGGCATTTTCGAAAGCCACCATTGGCTATCCACGCGCCTTTATCGCTGGTTGCCTTGACAACCTGCGCCACACGATTACCAACACAACTGTGTATTTATGTATATATATATAAAGCTGATTCCCCGGGCGACGAGAAACGCGCGCTGCTCTACACACACTACTACTACTACTAGTACTATTACTTCTAAAGAGATATAACACCACTATATCCCCTCTATAATCAACATCACCACCACCATATTACCAACATTTCAATATGTATATACCAACGAAATACTAGCACCCTCTCTCACCAGTACTCGTCACACACATTATCTTCTTCTGCTGTTTACTACTACTACTACTACTACTACTACCAATACTATGTATAAACACATTCATATACTTATATCATTTTATATTATTTTTTTATTATTTTTTTAACAATCAAATAATTCGATTTCATTGATGAATTAATTCAAAGATTTGAATCAAAATTATTTTACAATGTCGTTTAGGGTTTTCTGATCCGAATGTGAATTTTGAGTTTAGTAATATTCGTGTTTTTATTTATTAATTGCACAATTTGTATTTTATTATTTTTGTTTTATTTTGTGGCAAGAGACATGTGAGAGGAAACGCTAGAAATTTAAGAAGGGAAATGTTGGTTATATGGGAGAAGGACGCATTGGAATACAGGCGCCAGTTAAAAAGAAAATAATATTTTCTTCCTGAAATTTATGAATGTATGTGTGTGTAAAGAGACTGCATTAGCCATATGTCTGTTGTCTACACTTGTATCGTCGTCACTTTCCATGTGTAAAAAAAATAATCGCCAAATGTCTTTCATCGTGAGGTTGCGTCGAGAAGCGTATTGACAACTTGCTGACAGTATTGCAACACTTGCAATAACATTTTGTTACACTTATTCCTTTATTTTTTATTCTTCAATACAAATATTAATAAACAAATATAATTTTTTATATATTAAAAATATTATTATTTTATTTATGTTCAAGTGTAGGTATTTGTTTGTAATAATTTCAATTGTGGATATAATTAATTTGTATCTTCCATTGGTAATAATTTCAATATATTATTGCTGATTAAAATAATTATTCTGTATAAGTATATTATTCAATTATCATTTCAATATATATATATATATGTGTATCTGTGTGGTGTTCACATTATATATTAATAAAAGCCTCTGTTCGGAATAATGCAAAGCATTATTGAGCGGTCAAGCTACTATAATAGGTAATTCGATATCGAAATGAGCGTGAATTTGTACAACCAAGCGTATAATTATCAATTATAACGGGTATATAGCTCAGGAAAATAATGAGCTTCTAATGCAATGAGCTATATATAAAGGGATTATAAAATCGCTCGGCTCTCATCTATCTCATTTACTCATTTGTATTTTATTTTTAATACTCTCAACAAATATTATTAAATAATTATATAGAAAATTTTCACAATTTCAATTATTTTATGAATATTAATTTATTATTGTTCTTTTATTCTATTTATTTTTTCTGTTGCAGGAATGATTGGGCATAATATTGAATCGGGAAAGGACTTTACCGTTGACGGACTGTCGGGATTCAGTAAAAAGAAAAAGAAAAAACGTCGTCATAGGTGAGTCTCTATAATGTTAATTTAAATTTCTGAACATATATTTAGTGACTTGTTCATTACTAATTTATTTATAGTTATTATTATCACTATTTTTTTTTTGCATTGGCATACTTTGTTAATTAATTCTATTGAATGAATTTCATTTCGTTAATTGGGAATTAGGCAAATTGGTGTGTTCAGGTTGTGAAAAGAAAAGTTGCCAATTCTTTATTATTTGAGTGTCAAATTTTTTTGACTTTCAAAATTGTGATTGGCAGTTGCGGTTAATGGGCGTACGTGTTACCATGTCTCAATTACGAAATAATTTTAGGTAGAGAATAATACTTGGTCAGTTGTTACATGCCGACATCTGTCCATCATTAATGTGGCTGTGACTATATTAAAAAAAAAAAAAACGCCACAGTATATATCGTCGTGATATTTGCATTTTATTTTTTTATCATCTCATGAATTCTCGATAAGTTTTATCAATCGAGTGACAAATCCATCCTGTCACATCCGACAACTATATCAATTCCTTTGAAACGTTGTTATAAAATATATTGGCAAATGGAAGGGAAATTAAGTGAAGAAAAAAAAGAAAAAAAATTCGATGAAACATATATAATAAATATATACAGAAGTTAATTTTTCATTTTCCTCGCATTTTTTTCATGACGAAAAAAAAAAACGGAATTTTTAGCCAACGAATGATATAATTATATGTAGTTGTATATAGGCGTTAAACGAGGCGCCAAAAATCTTGACGTGCTCGAAAAACTAACAAGAGCCACCTGTACAGCGCGCGCGGTTAGAGCGGTTGGAAGCGAGGAAATGACTTTTAATTTTTGGTTTTTTTTTCTTCCTCCTTTTTTTTTGCCTTTTTCTTTCATTCTCTCTTTTTTTTTCACGCCCTCGAACAAACTTACAAGCATGACGAGAGTTGGCTCGCGAAACAGACGTCAGTTGGCCTCAACCTTTGTAACCGGTAATCATTTAAATTATCTCGCAAAGTAATTAGACGTCTCCTTGTCAAATTAACGCGCCATGTTATCCACCACACATCCTAATATGTAAACATACATCAGAGAATATAATGCAAATTATATTCACTACACAATACATATAAAATTGTTTAATACTTATAAAATAATTTATTTCATTCAATATTATATTTTATTTAATTGTTCATTTGAAAATTGGAATGGATCGATAATTTGTAGAGTATCAGGTAATTTTAAGGAAGAATATTTGTAATGGCATATAACTAGGTTCATATGGTTGTTGCTCCAGGACGATCTTCACGTCACAGCAGCTGGAGGAGTTGGAGGCAGCATTCAAAGAGGCGCATTATCCTGACGTTTATGCAAGGGAGATGCTGAGCCTTAGGACTGATTTACCAGAAGACAGGATACAAGTGAGTAATAAATTAATTTAATCAATTACTGAAACAAAAAAAAAGATAAAAAGAAACGAAAAGACATCAATAAAATTTTGCAGTGATTACAAATAGATTTTCTGATATATAAATGAGATTGGAATATATATATATTTATTTTTTTACATCCACTTCATCACAGAGCTCTGAAGAATCAAAGAGGTCGTAGACAAAGCAAAAAAAAATCTTTATAGACTCTCCTTATACACATGTATATGAATGTACATATAAAGAGAATTTCCTCGACCTGACGGTTAGTTACCGCAGTTCCCGCACAGTTTGCGCTTGACGGAATGCCAGATCGAGGTTCCCTTTATACCCCTTGTGAAGATATACACATACATATATAATAAACTTATGTGTGTATGTTGGAGACGTCTATCGAGAATATGCGATTAGACCAAAAGCGACACTTCTGATATAATTGTCGTTATACCGCGATCGCATGAATTGAGACAGGTATAAAAATAAATCTTCAATATTTTTAATATGCTAAAGAAAAAAATTTTAATTTCACCTACTAATTATTTTTAAATGTATGTAAATCATATTCACTGACATTTTCATATATTAAACAAATATATTAAATAATTTTATCGATAATCTAACATGAAATAAATACTGCAACATATTCAAATATATATTTTTTCTTTATTCTGCAAAATATTAACTGTAAACAAATTAATTCATTGAATTGATACTATGAAAAACATTAGATAACTATATAAATAAATAAATAAATATATATTTATTTCATTTTTAATATAATAATATGAAGAAGTAGCACGAAACAGTGGGTCAGGTCACTCCCGATGGCTCAAATTTAGCTGGATGGTAATAACTAATGGTGTGGTGATAAGGAAAGCGAGAGAGAGAGAAGGCAGAGAGGAGAATATATATATATATATATATATATATGTAGAGGGTGAAAAGAGGATATTCACAGGAATGAAACGCGTGTCAGGGGTTGCGCGCGCGCGATGCGTTTAACGTACTGGCGCGTATACAGTGACAAAGCGGCCATTGCAGGGTGGGTGCGGTTCTACGGGCCAATCAGGACCGTGATGCGAGTACCACGGGGCCAATCATGGCGCGCGCCTTCGCTATTTCTTTTGTTTCATAGTCCAGGACAATGAACAGAGTGGGGAAAATATAAAAGAAGCAAAAAAAAAAAAGGAAAAAGTGCGCACACAGCCGAGAGAAAGTAACAGAAAGGGTAGTAATACTGTATAATCGTTAGCGGGTATATATTTTTATATAAAAAGAAAAGTAAAAAATAATAATAATAATAATAAAACCATGATCACTCTTGTCTGTATTACTCGGTCTGTTACTACTTCATATTTCGTTCCCGCTTTTGCTTTTCCAAGCAAATAAATGTGTATTATACAAACGCACACGCACACATATTTTTGCATATATGAATTTGTATATATATATATTTTATTTTTTGTGACTGCTCATTATTTCTGTCCTTACTGCCCCCCCTTCAACCTTGGGGTTTACACAAATCCCCACTCTTTCACCATCGTTGTTCCTGTATTTCATGTATATCTATACATGCAATATATGTATATTTTTTTTCTTTGCTACTATTTTTGCTAACCACTCCTGCTCCATTCCTGCCTGATTCCAACCGAGGCGCAAACACAAAAGGGTGGGAAGAAAAGTAACGAACATACTAAACAATAATGTATATATATATATATATACATTCGTGTGTGTTTATGTGTGGGTATTTCCTAGGAAGTTGGGCGTTATTCCCGGCGCTGCTTTTAGATCCTGAAAGAGGCGGGACAAAAATTTTGCGCAGTTGCAAGTGAAAATATAGAAATTATAAAATGAGAAATAAAATGACATCTCACGAATTTTTCAATGTTTTCATGCCATTAAATTTTGCATCACAATTTTTTATCACGACTCTAACAATAGATTCATATTATTATTTGATGATAATAATTCTGTCAATTGTATATATTTATTAATATACTGTGTTTGCAATATCATGTCATTATATTCAATCAATTGAATTACATTTATTCATTCATCCATATGTCTATTCACTTCTATTAATATATAGATATATATATATAATGAAATAATTAATCATGCCGCGTGAAATTGTCGATTATATACAATTGCCCTCGTGTCAACCAGTCACGTGTACCAGCATCAGCAATTATATATATATATATACATACAAATATATACACAGTTTATTATAGTTAAACGGTATATATAAACACACATTACCTATACAATACTATTTAATTAATTTTTTTTTATTACCAATTTAATTTATATACATATAGAATAATTCAATTTTATATATACTTCTATACGCGTGTCCTTTCTTCAAACATCAATTCAATCATCAGAAATAAATTCTTTCAATACATACACATGCACATATATATATATATATATATATATGCAAAGAAACGGAAAGAAATGAGGGATCAGTATTGGACGTATATCCCCCGCCGCGAAGTTAATCGAAATGTCTGTAGCAGATTGTCGCAAAGAAATGTCTCAACTTCATTCACATTCACCCACATGCGTTGATATATAACCCACTGGTGGTATTTTTAATCTGGTAATTGACATTTTAAATAGTATAACTAGCTGTGATATCAAAAATTCAATATATTGAATGAATTTAATAGTATGGCTGTGAATAATATAACGTTACTACTTTGCGTAAATACAATGCAATACTTGTGGCTGTTGACTACTCGTGTCCACTTCTACTTGGCAATAGCCAGTTGTACTATAATGAAAATTATACAGTGTGCCCGGCCACGCGCGTCTATACCGTCAAGGGATCGATACGACCGAGACAACCAGGCGGATACAAGACCCTTTCTCTATTCATTCTATTTCTCTCCATCTATCTATCTATCTCTCAGTTGTGGCCTCGCGCTCTGTCCCAATGGCCCACCAGCAAATTATATCGCATGATTCGCTATTGGATTATTATTTGATTAGTGTAAAATGTCATGACGCAAAAAGATTTATATTCCCATGCGCATTTACATGGGAAATAAATCCAAAGAGGAAAGAGAGAAATAAAAATTTAATCCTCATCAATACCAGCGACGGCTTTTATCATAATATTTTTATTACGTATTTTTTTATATTCTTTTAAAAATTCGTATAATTAAATATTTACGAATTTGATCCATCGAAGAATTTTGTTAAATTGAGTGGAGTGTTCTCATTAATTTTTTTTTAATTTTCATTAATATTCCAAAGCCATAGCAGTCGATTTTTATTTAATGTCTTTATTTTTTTTATTTTTTCTCTCACTTGTCATGGATGTTTGTAAAATAACCATTGGGACATTGCTGTATGATAATAAAATGGCCTAGTAGATTACACGCGGTAATATAATATAAAGTGAGATGGGCTCTTTACATATATACAAGAGAGGAGTGTGTGAAAAAAAAAAGAAAAAAAAAATAGACAAATAAAAAGATGAAAAATAAAAAGAAAAAGATGCATCCAACTCTCGTTCGTCTATTAGTGAAGAATTTTCTGACGTCTCTGACACGACCACACGAATATATATATATATATATATATATA
>CAJUYH010011054.1:0-11501 GCA_910591685.1 Galerucella tenella
ATTGTAGTCCGAGTGACACCGTATAAACCTACAAGAAATCTTGTTGACACCTCTTTTAGTTTCGGTGGTAGAGATCGAGTGGAAATAATTGGCGCACCCTGTATATTCGATTATTGTTTTAATTAATGGCGCAGTCTTAAAGATTTAGTGGAAACTTCCAAAAAAACTAGATCCGGCACTAGTAATTAATAGAATCGTTCTCACCAGCAGTAATTTACAGTAATATTACTAATACACATGCGCAGTTGAAAAAAATCGTTCCAACCACATGAAATTACTGGTTCAGAACTCTCGATTACTATTAGTTCTCAGTTCCATCCCGTTTGCGGACCAGTAAAATAGGAGCGGGTAAATATACAACGCGGCTCCACAGACCACCTCAAATTTAGTAGTCGAGGTGCGCATGCGTCCAAGCAGCTTTTAACCTTTTATTCGATGTAACTGAAGGTGAGCTGATTATCGTAGTTGGTAGGGTATTGAGCTTACAACTCAGAGGTCGTAGGTTCGAAACCCGGTTAGGTGCTTGGTTTTTTTGTTTTTTCTTAGTTTTTTTTTCTCATTTTCTAATATTTCTATACATAGTTACATTTTGATAAACCGGGTTTAGGCCTGGGTTGTCTTGTTTTTTTTTAGTTTTATATTTCTGATATTTAGATATTTATTTCAACATTGTTATGTTACTACTAAATTAAGCAGTCTTGAGTCATGCGCAGTTGAAGGAGCCGTGTTGTATATATAGACGCTCCTAGTAAAATTACCGTTCAAACGATTCTTGCTTGATAGCGAGTATCGACAGTTCTGAAATTAAGAAATGGCAATATTTTTATTTTAAGCTGTCAAATTTGTTTTTATGGAATGTGTGAATAGGATATGAAAGTGAGTTTTTAGTTTTTGAACTGTTTCTTTGAGCAGTCGTTGATAAAATAAAAAAGGGAAGAATTGAGTCCGGAACCATATTATATTCTGCAGAATTGCTTCTACTTATGATATAATTGAAAAATGGTCGAAATAGAACATTCATAATAACAATTTTGCCATTTACCTACATAATTATTAAGGTTACAAATACTTCTATCATTGTGATATTTTGATATAGGTGATAGTGTTAGTATTAAGTTTCACTAATTTGATATTTTTAGGTTGAAAGTGTCCATTTTGGTTTTCATAAGTTCGTTGTATTTATTTTCATGTATTTTCAAGCCTGAAGGCTTTATAATTACAAATAAAATGTCTTGTTTTTATACTTCCATTTTCTGATTAATGTTAATACAATAAAATATATTCTCAATGATATTAAAATCAATTGTTTATGACAAAGTATTCTCAGAAGCACCCCTAATAATTACTAAACTAGTTCAAAACACGTTCCAACCGTTTGGTAACAGATTACCAGTAATTTTACGAATTTCTCCCACGCATGCGCATTAAATAGTTCAATTATTGGTTACGTACGATAACAGAATTGCTGGTTGGAACGAACCTATTATTGTCCCCGAGTCAACACTGAAATTCAGAAAATATTTTAAGCCCTCTCTCTCTCTCTAGCTATTGTGTACGAAAATTCGGATTCTTACCGACGAGTATACCTGTCTTTTCTAGTTCGTTTTCAATATACCCGTTCATTCGCATACATTATATTTCCAACGTAAGCGAAATACATTATATTTCTAATTCCAAATAACAATACAAACCGTAGAAATATCGTGATACGCAGCCTGAAACTCAAACGGCGCGCGCGGTATACCTTTACCTTTTTCACCTGACTGACGGACGTTGTTCTACTGAACACATGATTGACGGATGTTTTGATGTTCAATACATAATTCTGAACCCTCAGACAAAATTTGAAGTTGTAGATACGAATTATTTATCATACGTCTATCCGGACTGACTGACCAGCTCTGTTCTAATGTATGACTGACTGACCAACACAACTTTTATTTTATACAGTAGAGAATATGTATAACAATTTTCAGCTTTTAGAAATTCATTTTGTTCACCCGTCAAATGATACACCTTTAATATCGCACCTGAGCCACCTGTTCTACGGCACGCTTGACTGACCGGAGCATATTTGTGTACCCATCGGCTACAATGATTTAACAAAAAACCTTTAGAAATTAAAACAGTTTTTTTTTGCTTGGGCTCTCCGGCTAAAAATGGAGCTGATAATAAACTGATCATTTCAACGACATGAAGGAATTGGCATTTTCAAAGATTGTGAGTGACAGAGCAATATTGTTTACGGGTTTCAGGATCAATAGAGCGACCTCTGAGACTTCGATATGATTTTCAAATAAAATATTACCTAATAAGGGAACCTACAAAACCATGCGCTGGTCATTTTTTGATAACCTTCATTGATTTCTGTATTTATAGGTTAACCGTTGACATTTGACAATCGATAGCCAAATCTGAAAAATCACTGATAAATTACTAGATTTTCCCATTGTTGCCATGTACACAATGCGTTAACGATTTCTTATATATAAATAATACTTGGGGCCGTTTGTGCCATTTTCTCATTAAACACTGATTGGCTAATCACTGATTATTTTCTAATGGCTCAATTTTTTTCCAATACTACCGCTACAAAAATAACCGTTTTTGGTTATTCAGAGAAACAATTTGACAACATAAAATTTTTGCTCCCGTATGAGCCCACTTTTTTCATTTTTGTCTTCAATATTGTGTGCAGTGTGATGAATTTTAACCCTGAACTGACATGAAGTCTGATGGAATATGCGTCAACCATTTTATGGTTTCACCACACATATTTTGGGCGCTTGCCGCTCTCGGTAGCTTTCATATAGTAATAATAGTTATTTTTTCATTGGTGAACCATTTTACCTATTTAAAGCACGATTCAGCGTGTTCAAATCGAACTTTAAAAAACGCGCGTGTTTGAAAGTTACCGTGGCAATATCAACAACTCAATAAACGAAGTCTAAATCTATGGTATAAATCATGTCAAATGACAATTTTTTTTATTGATCTGACAGGAGTAGTTTGTAACGTCAAAACTTTTATTCGAACAATATTTAACAATGTCAAATTTATAAACTAAAATGGAAAGTGCCGTTGGTATTGTTTGGAATATTAATATTTCGATTTTTCAAATCTTAGGAAATGGTATTTTCTTTTCGGGCCGAGATGGGAAACTCATGTTCGACTGGGTCCTCAAACAGTACCCAGACAGTGCTGGATTCATCACCACGGAGATGCCCACAAACCAAACCCACCTCAAACTCGCCGCTACTCCCGCCTTGAAATCACTACCCTAGCATACGTCAAGACGGGCGGCGGTCCCTCACACACTTTCCATCATCTTCTTCCCTCTATCACTCCTACCTATCTTATGTCATAGCGAGTCCTTCTCTTCCTCTAATCATGCTCTCTACTACGCCACTTATCTCCATACATTCCTCCTCGCCCCTCAACATCATCCCCACCATATTTTCCCAATACACCGCCTCTCCCAGTTTATTATCTAACTTCTTCAAAACTTTCTCATTCTTCCAACATCTAAACACATGTCCCACATCATCCTCCACTTCACATCTCTCGCACACTCCAGTTTCTCTTTTCCCAATCTTGTGGAGGTAACCTGCTCTCGACCCATGTCCTGTGAACACCTGCGTCAAGAAGTAGTTCACCTCCCCAAATTTCCAGTCCACCCAATTTCTCCTGCTCCCAATCGCTCCTTTTAGCGCGCTCTTATACTCATCCCACCTTCTCTCCATTTCCTGATCCATCCATTCCTGTACTACCTCTCTGCTCGCACCCCTCCAGCGTTTCTGTCTGGCTCTAGCCATCAAGTCCAATGGATAGGACCGTGACAGCACTGCTGCTGCCAGTCCACCCACTGTCCTGTACGCCTGCACCACCCTCAGAAGTATTCCTCTCTGCACCCGCAGGAGTGGTCTAGCCCTCGCATTCACCCCTGCTTTCTCACCCCACACTTCCGCGCCATATAGCATACTCTGCTCTACCGTCCTATCAATGATCCCACTCTTCCATTCTCCCGTTCCTTTCACATCACCCATCAATCTTCCCAGCCACGCTGCCCTTACTTTTGCCTTCTGTGCAGCCTTCAACATATGAGTTTTGAAGGATAATTGGCTATCCAACCACAACCCCAGATACTTCACCGCTTTCTCCATCCGAATTTTCTTTCCCTTCACCATCACCCCCACCTCCCTTGCCTTGCTCCGCCCCTTCACCAGTAGCCCCACGGTCTTATCCTCAGCCACTTCCAGTCCACACCCCTCTATCTTCTCCACAATCTCCCCACACATTATCTCCGCCTTTCTTTTTATCTCCACCTCTCCCTTTGCCGTACATACCACACTTACATCGTCCGCATACACCGTAATCTCACATCCCTCTTCACATGCTATCCCACAAACTTCATCAAACACACACTTCCAAAGCGTCGGTCCCAGAACCGAGCCCTGGGGCACTCCAATCTCCGTCCCATACCTTCTCTCCCTACTGTCCACTATCGCACGCCCAGTCAGGTAGTCCTATACTAGATTAACTAGCCCCTCCCCTACTCCGAGCTTTGTCAACGCGCTCGCTCAACACCACCCATTTACTGACACTTTTGAACGCGTTTCCCACGTCGAAGAACACAAGCAGGGCCAATTTCTTATTCCTACCGTTACCCTGCCTAGCCTTTTGCACCAAGTCCAACACCCTGCCGAGCGCTGAGATGCATGACATCCCTTCTACATCATACAGTTTCTCCACATCATGCCCAAGTCCCCTTCCTATCTCTTTCCTTACTTTCTTTCTCATTCTTTCTGCCTCGGCCTTCGACCACTTCCATCCCCACTCCTCCACCAATTCCTTTCTCCCTCCTCTTATAGTCGTCTCTACATACCTATGTAAACTCAAGCTTTCCTCATCCTCCAGTACCCTCTAACTACTCACTCTTTTCTCCAGCCATTCATCACACGCTGTCATGTCAATAAATGATGAACCCCCCCATCACCCCTCACGAAGGTGGGCAACAGTCCATCATTCAGCGCCACCAATCCGTTGGATGTCAACACCTCCTCCACACTGTACATCACCATGTCTCCAATTCGCACTACCACCCAACCATTATCCTTCCTCACTTCATCCGCCCTCATTCCATCTTCCACCACTCTTATTCCTGCCTCTCCTGTATCATCCATTATCCAACCTTGCTTCCCCACATATCTAGCATTCACCTCTTATCCACACACCACATCCACTTCCCTCCTACCAATTACCCCATCTAGAACACCATGTGCTACTCTGCATTTTCCTAAATTTATTTGTAACACCCTCCATCCCTCCTCCACATTTTTTCTTCCCGAGGTCTGGTCTCCCCTTCCTCCTATTTGACCGGACTCATCCTCTCTAAAGGGTCCAGAGGGTTTTTTCCATCTTCGTCTCCATGATCTATATCAGCTACCTTCCTCCACCTACACTCTGTCTCCCCTGGTTTGTGTCCCCTTTCCCCACATACCCTATAAAGGAAGGCTTGCCGACAGTCTCTGGCCATGTGCCCCACGCTCATACATAGCCAGCGTTCCCTTATCTTCTCCACTCTTCTTGCCTTACATCCCGCTACCTGATGGCCCTTCATTCCACAACCAAACATCTGCCCTCCTCTCTCCCCTCTATTATATTCACCCTATTCAAGTCCAGTTTAATTTCCCGTTTTCCTAGTAAGGCTAGTGCCTTCTCACAATCAACCCTCACCACCGCCATTTTCATGCCGTTCCTCTCCCTCACCACTTTCAACACCCTTGTCCCTTCCCCAAACAATTCCTCTATTTTCTTACTCACCACTCCATCTTCCATCCATGGGTCTATCCCTACCATTCTAATGGTATTTCTTTCCCTCCCCGCCTCCACTGCCCTAGCTCCTGTTACCTTTTCCACCTCCTTCAGAATTCCCCTCACCTCAACCCCCTTTTTCGCCTCTATAACCACCTCCCTGTTCCTTGAGACTCTGAGTCTATCCACCCACTTTCCTTCCATCTCCGTCAGACCCCTCTTAATCTTATCTATCCTCTCCTGGTTGACTTCTCCAAGATCCTTCAGGATTACCACCTCATCCCTGCCCTCCTGTTCCCTATCTATATAAATCGTCACCTTAGTCCCATCAGCTCTAACCCACGCGACCATCTTCTTCAGCACCTCCACCTCCACATGCTCAAGCCTGTGTAGCCCAACTCTGACCCCGCTCCCCACAAACAGTCGACTCATCATATTAAATACCCTCCCCTCATCCCTACAATCCCCCTCCATCCGACAGATCAACACCTCCGCGTTGACCCTGGTCCCTTCTCTCTCCGTAGTGCGAACCTCCTTGACCCACTCCATTTCCTCTCCTTTTTCTGCCAGCATCGGATACCTATCTCTAAACATCTTTTGTATCCCGTTTTCCATTCCAATGTCTTCCTTAGTCACCCACACCACTTTTATCTTTTCCTCTTCTAGAATGGGATTTCCCACTTTCAACTCTATTCCCTCCCGTTTTTTTCCTCCCATTCCCTATTTCTAATCTCATTCCATCCATCCCAGTCTCTTTTTCCGGTCTCCCATCGTGTTTGCCTTCTCTCCATTCTATCTTCCTCTCTTCTCAACTCCTCCAATTCCCTGACTCGCTCCTCCGCCGCCGACTTTTGCTCTTCCAGCCTTTTCACCCTCTTCTCCAGTCGCCTTACCATCTCCTTCAATCTCTCTACACTCTCCCTCCCTTCCTTCTTCCCACTCTCCACTTCCTCCCGTCCTTTCTCCTTCTGTTTCCTCTCCTGCTCCATATCTTCCAAAGGCGATACCTCCTTCCTTTTCACCCCAGTATCGCTCCACTCACTGGTCTCTCCCGCCTGGAGACACCCTATCAGCCATTGGGACGCGCCGGGTCGGGTAGGACAACCATTCTACGGAGACTTGTATGAGAGATTAGGGGTGAATCACTTCCAGCCTCCCTCATACAACCCTCCGAAGCACGGTAGGAAATGGTATTTAAATTAATACTATTGACATTCACAGAACTCAATAAGGTTGAACTTGCATCAAAATACAAATTAGTTTATGCTTTTCTCATTTCCATGACAACGCAAGGTATACATCATATACGTCACGAATTCAACCATTCGACATTTAGTTTTTATTTCCATCTATGATTTCCATTTGCTGTTGTTGTAGTAGTTATAGACCAGTATTTATAATTTCAAAGTGCACCAATAAAAAAAATGGAGTAAAGTATTCGTGGATAACTGGTCTTTAAAACACTTGCTTCGCCGAGAGAGCCCGCTATAAAAAAAATGAAAAATAATCTTGTTAAATTAGCTGAACAGAAAGAAAAAAAGCGACTTAAATATTTAAAAGAGAAAGAAAAAGGAACCAAAAAACTAATTTCAGAAAAGACACCACGAGAACAAAGAAAAGCGCGTAAGAACTGGAGAACCTATTCAGCTAAACATTATACGAAAAATATTTCAACACAAAAAGCAATGAATGATTTCATAAGGGATAATATGCTATTAGTTTCAGGCAGTGTAATTATACATGATAGACCATTGCAACTAATACACAATGGAACACCTAGAAGAATTGAGGAAAAGAAGCGGTTTTTAAGGCAACGACGAAAACGAAATTTGGAAATTAAGAAAAACTCAAAGCACAGCTGAATGAATATAAGAAGAGGATTTTGTCGTTTGAAGAAGTCAGAAGCACTTTCATCCACTTCCAAAACTAGTAGAGCAAGCTGAAAATTAGAATACACGAGCAGAAGTAGTAAAGAAAGCTGTATTTGGTGAAATAATAGGAAAACATATTACTGAAAAGTTAGGGAAATTGAAGATCCACGCAAACAAGAGAACTGCACGGAAGCTACTCTTAGGAGAAGCCGTCAAACGAAACAAGCTGTGGAAACATCAAAATAGGATTATTACCTAAAAGACGGTTTGGCAATCGACAAAAACTAGAGAGCAAATGAAAAAATCTAATAATCATATGAGGATGTAGTAGAAACTTTTCTAGAAGACGGCAAACACAGTAGATTGTTGAAGACAGAACGCCCATGCACTTTTGTAGAGCATAGCTATAGATAAAGAGAACGCATCGACGATGCCTTGATGTTTGATATTATGATTTGACAGTCGTTGTCAAGTTTCAAGAAAACCTTTTTTGATTAGATATTAAGTTTACATTGTAACAATAATTATACAATAAATATCTACAATTTCAATATACATTTCAATACAGTCCACTAAAATCATAAAAGGCCTGTGCCGAACAGTAGATTATGAGCGGGCGAAAAGAATTTGTTAATAAGAATAAACTAGAAAAACAAAAACGTTATCGTCTGAATGTTACTCACATTATTTTATGTTTCGTGAAAAGAGAACTATTTTTTTTAGTATATTTCAAATAGAATGTTAAGACCATTCTTGATTTGAATATTTTCTATTTTAAAGATATCAAATAAAAAATGGTTCATACAAATCTGTCTATTTTCTATAAATCTTCAGTTCCCTGAAATCGTTCTAGTCCAAGAGCCAGCGACGGCCAGACCTTCGTTATATCATAAAAGCTGAAAGTTTTTCTATGTGTGCCTCTAGTATTGGTAAGAACGATCCCCACCTATGATACCTGGGTAGTGGTTCCTTTGGCAGGTAACAGGTAGCAAAGGTGTATAAAATTCCATCTAATATTTATTAATCTATAAAACTTAATTTTTTTATATTTTATTCGTAACAACATTAAAACTCGCGTTACACATTGCCAGACACTTAGTACGGTTCCAACCCCCTGCCGGACACCCCTAAACTATAATATTTTTTAATTCTACTTACGTTATAGTATAAATGCTAAATTTTATATATGTTCTTTGGGGAACTATTAAACGTTGTTTCCCCAGTAGCCAGACATTTTCGAGGGTTCTATCATCCTGCCAGACACATTGAATGGCGAAGAAGTTGTGAGAGCGCGGAGCATATGCAGTTACGGGTGTGAGTGAAACAGAGCGTGATGATGATACTTTTCATAAATCCTACTGTAATTTCGATGGTATCTTTTTTCAGGTTTTCTTCAGTAGCAGGGTTTAAACCATATCGCTGCCTTTGGTCGTTGAACATAGGACTTTTCGTTTTCTCTTTAGAAAATTGGAAACCAATTTTTTCTCCATTTCTGATGATTTTATTAATGGCTGGTTGCAATACGCGTGTGATGTCACCTACTGTTTTGCCACTACAGAAAATTGCCACATCGTCAACGTATAGACATTTGTTGATATCTTGATTGATACTTGCGCATATTTCATTGATAGCAATTGCAAAGAGAGTACAGCTGAGTGTTGAGCCTTGTGGGACACCGTTTTCCAATAATCTAGTAGTTGAGAAGTCTGTAGCAACTTTTACTTTGAAACATCTATCTTTGAGAAACGATTCAATAAATAGTGGTAGTTTTAATTTCAATCCGAATTTAAACAGTTTGTCCAAGATTCCATAACGCCAAGTCATATCGAAGGCTCCTTTAATGTCAAAGAACACCGCTATTAGGTGTTCCCTTTTTCGGAATGCTTCCTGAATGGAATGTTCTAGTAGGACTAAGTGATCTATTGTTGATCTCTTCTTCCTATACCCTGCCTGATAGGAAACTAATATTTTATTATTTTCCAGGTATTCTTGGAGTCTGTTATTCACCATCCTTTGGAGAAGTTTTCCCTTGCAGCAGGTAAGACTAATGGGTCGTAGGTTTGATGGTAACAATTTATTTTTGTTAGGTTTAGGTATAGGGATAATAACTGCTTCTTTCCAGGACTCAGGGTAAGTACATTCATTCCATAATTTATTGAAAAGCTCTAAAAGTGTTCCTTTAATTTCAGATGTCAAGTTTTTGAGCATATCATATGAAACTGTATCCGGACCAGGAGCACCGTTTCTCGATTGCTGAAGGGCTTCTTCTAGCTCTTCCATACTGAATGGTGAATTGTAATCGAGATTTTCTTCTGTGGAAAAGTCTATTTCAACTTCTGATTCAGTTTTCTCTTGTAAAATCTAGGTTCGTAATTATTTGTGCTGCTCATTCTCTCAAATTGGTTTGCTATCACGTTTGCTATCTCTATGGGATCATTAGATATGGATCCTGCTTCTGTTTGTATGGAAGTTATCGTGTTACCGGCGTTGATGCCTGATATTGCTTGAACTTTTTTCCAAACAGTTTTTATTTCTGTATCAGGTGTAATTGTAGATGTGTACTGATTCCAGGTATCTCTTTTGTTTTTCAATATAACTTTTCTTGCTTTTGCTCTAGCTTTTTTGAATATTATCAGGTTTTCAGTGGTGGGATATCTTCTGAATTTATTCAGTGCCTGTTTTTTGAGTTTAGTTACATTTTTTGTTTCTACATTCCACCAAGGTACCGCTTTTTTTCGTTCTTTTTTTTCCAGATTTTGGTATACTGTCATTTGCTGCTATGAGTATACAGGCCGTGACTTTCTCAACAGTCAACTCTGTAGGTGGTTCAAGTGAATTCCTGAACTTTTCCCAGTCAGCTTTCGCCGTGTTCCATCTTACGGGTACAGAATGTATGATTTTTGGTTTATCCATTCGAATGTGTATTGGAAAATGGTGACTGTTGTGTAAATCGTCATCGGTACTCCAGACAAGTTTTGGCAGCAAATCACTGGATGCCATTGTGAGGTCCATTGCAGAGAAGTTATTCGATTTTGTGTTGAAATGTGTTGCAGATCCCGTGTTCAGAAGAGCGAGATCATCTCTTTCCAGCCATCTTTCGAGAATCCGACCTTTAGCATCTGTTTTTAATGAGCCCCAGAGTTTGTTGTGTGAATTGAAGTCTCCCATGAGCACGTATGGTGAAGATAGTTGCCCTGTGATGTGGTCGAGTTGTTCGATCGTCCAATTCGTATCAGGTAAGTAGATATTACAAAGTGTTATTTTAACAGGACTTATCACTTTTTATCGCAACAACTTGTAGTTCAGTATTAATGATGATCTCTGAGCTGACAACGTCTGATCTGATGATAATTGCTACACCACCATGTGCTCTGTCTTGATTGAGAACTTCATGTCTCACTATAGAGTATCCTTTGTGGGAATAATATTGGTTTGGTTTAAGATGTGTTTCTTGCAGAGCAAGACACATGGGATCATACTCTTGCACCAATTGTTTTATATTACAATAGTTATTTATACATCCTTTACAATTCCATTGTATAACTCTATCTATATCTGGTTATTGATAGTGATTTGATTTATAATGTTCTGACGGAACGGTTGCAAGATTTGATTTGTTCGGGAGCAGATATACGTGTATATACATGCAAATGAATAAATAAATAGATAAACATACAAACAAATAGGTAAAACAAATAAATATTGATTCAGTTATACTGAAACAGGCGCAAAAGGAAAAGCGCAACATCCACACGGCTTTCGTAGATTGCAGGAAAGCATTTGATAGCGTTCCACATTCCTGGCTTGTTAAAGTTC
>CAJUYH010011055.1:0-11500 GCA_910591685.1 Galerucella tenella
TAAACGATAAATATTGCGGCAGTGGCGGAGATTACGATATTAGTTTATTCTGCTTATTTAATTAGATTCGGTCGACATTACAGTTGAAATAAAATTCATTCGTTTAGGCCTATTAACAAGTTACATTTTCATTTTTATTAATGTATATTAAGTAAAGTAAACATACCATTTATAGGAAATATAAAATTCAATCTAATAAAAGATTAATCTTCCCTCCTGTACGTATTTTCGGATATCTCGTAAATACTGGCGCCTCCAACATATTCGTTCGTTGTCGATTAGCACTGATTTGCGACTTTGCTTCTCCCAAGTAAAATTTAATTTGTGTAATATTTTCCACAAAGTTTTTCGCCCTCAGGCAAATTCTTGTCCTCCTTCACCATTATTAGAATTATGTCAAGGGTTGGGATATCTTTTTTAAAATATCATTCATGTACTTTTCGTCTTATTGCATTTTGCATATGTTTATCAAGGTCAAGTGGTTTTCTTCCAGTAGGTGGAGATATATTTCCATTTTTCCTCTTTATTAGAAGCCTGTAAATAGTAAATTCACTAACTCCTGTCATATTGGAACATGTCGAAACTATTTCTAACAGTATAGCAGCCGGTATTTGATGTACAACAGCATCATGCATATTTAATACTACAATCTTCGTTTGCAAGCTAAGCACGCTCTTACAATTTACTGGGGTAAAACTTGAAGACATTTTTCACAACACAGCAGTTAACACTTATGGAACGTAAGCGACTCTAAGCAAAACAAATTATACAAATTTTGGCGAGTCCAAGTTTCACCGTATATACCTGCAAAATTTCTAAGTATTCATTAGGACAATCCCTAGTAGGACCCTATTGTAATGTTTCTTGGAAATGTTATTATCAACATTTCGATAATCAGAAACTAATTATCTGGAATATGAATTGATAAATGGCTTGTTAATATGTCTCCCAAGAATTGACCTGCGCCAAATTCTCAAGATAATTAATGAATATTCAGTCAGAATAGTTACGTTACAAGATTATTTCAAAAATAATTTATTGTTTTAACTGTATTTACTCTACAAATGTATGAAGGTCTGTTAGTTTTTTTAACTAACCGAATTTACATTTATATTACCTTTATATATCAGATCGGGTATAAAATTAAATAGTAAATTAATTCCTTAGATGAACGGTGACGCTTATGGTTTACTACCTGACTAGCATCTGTGACCTTTTCGCGTGCTGTCACACAATAAGAAACATACTTATATACTATTATAACGCCTTACAAATATATTAATTTTCAAAAAATAGACCGTTCGCTAAGAAACAACATCTACTTCTCGTGCTATATACCCCGACATACAATGAATTACACTTCTGGGATATCATCCGTCCAGAAACTCTAAGAGCATAATTCTGGAATGGTGATAACGCTGAAGTCACATTAATACATTTACCCCAGTGAAGGGAATGCTAAGAATGCGATAATAGCGACATCCCCACAACTTCAAATTTCCAAGTCGTTATAATAGTATAATGGCATCTAATGTATTCTTTTTGACTGAGTTGTCAGTTAATCCCAGCTCCCATCGTTAATGTGTTTGTTCTTTTTTATTTACTTACTTCGATGTGAGCTGAGATTTTCCTCCCACTTCACCTCTGCGGAATGTGCTAAGCGCTGATATCAGTTGAACTTTAGTCGGAAATAAAGTGGATGGGATGAGACAATATTGGATATATCAAATTATGTTTTAAACAACATAATCTAACTCGTATTTGGTTTTGAGTGAATGTTACCTATGGGATTATGGAAAGAATAACTTCATTAGGTGCTGATACGAATTTGTATCATGTTTTGAATTTTTTTTGAATTGAATATTGATGCATCGGCAGATTGCACGTTGCAATTGAATGTTTCGATATTTTTTGTGCTTAATCACATAACTGGCCCCAAAGGGGAGTGTTTCAGCACTCTCTTTAGCTAGTTCATCTACTATTTCATTTCCTTATTTCCACTGTGTCTTGAAACCCACAATAAGGTGACGATGTTCTTGGCAAACTCATTGAGTTTCCCTATCTATCAAATTCTACCTCAAGCTCCTCTACAATAGGTAATAAATATACAATTACAATAACTCTTACGTCTAAACTTCCTACTCCTACAGATCCTTTATATATCAATCATAATACATTCATTGAATTAAGCACTGCATTCTAAAACTGGAGGAATAATCTCTTCCCCGTCCTATCAACACCTTTCTAAATTTGGGAAGCTTAGCTGACAAAGATGCAGCGTATAAATAATAGAAGTTATTCAAAGAATGGGTGTAATGCATGTATTGTGGATGAATACTTCCATAGATTATAAGTGTGGAAGGACCTCTGAATAGGTGGGGTTGCGTGTCACTTGGAGGATCATCTCAAGAGGAATGAAACAACTACCTTTAGCACTGGGACATGTTTGATTTATTTATGAAATATTTTACACTACATACTAAGCTAATACTATGCATAAGTACCTAGCCGTTTAGCATACTTATACGTAATGGTTAATTAATTACTAGTAGGTGACTATTCAACTATATAGAATAGTCTTCTTCATGTATTCTGTATCGACTTCTTCTTTTGATCAATACTGAATGTATATTTATATAACCAGTCAAGTTGGAGCAAAGCAGATAAACATATAATTGTTGTTGTCTCGCCCCCACGCTTGAACTTGACAATAACCTTCTTTATTTGTATTTATATAATAATAAAATGTTCGTTTCGTTTTGTTGGAATAATATCAAGGGAATTTAATTCTTATTTTAAATATTTATATTATATTGTGCTAAAAGGTATCACACATACAAATTTCTAAATTCCAAAATAATCATTTTAAGAATCTATTATTAAGTCTATTGTTCTGTCTTACAAAATGAATAATTTGATTTTATGCCAATCGGCTAATTTTGCCTTTTTTAAACCAGTTAAATATGGTAACTTCCCAGGTCAAACAGAAAATAACGGTGGATCAGCAAAAAATTTATTAAAATAGAATTTATATTTTGATGAATTCCATGTAATGCATATACCAAAATTGTGAATATAAAATAATGTACCACTAAAACCATCACATTCCTATCAGTGTACCCTCTTCTGACGTTACAAGACTGGAACAATGTTATAAAAAACCATTTATAATCGGATAGGAGGTTAATTTATCGATCACCACATTGCCTGGGTCATTGACATTTTAACATATTTAAATGGTAAGACACTAATGGGCTGTTCAGATGAAAATTTTTTGTCAGTTCCAAAAACCAATTAAATTTCTTCATTTTATATCATATGAACAGTCTCAGCCAATCATGTCAACATTACACTGAAAACCGACCATGGGCAATTTTCACACGTTGCCATGGATACATATTGATTTATTTCGATTTTGAAGTTTCGAATATTTAATATTTCGAAATGTCACGATTTGGTTGTAATATTGAAACAAAAAATTTTCCATCCGAATAACCCTCGGACATTGATAAATGCTCAAAAATTGTATGACAACTTTCTCAAGCTTGTTGCTTGTAGGCAACAGACCTCCGCCTACGGCGTCGGTCTGTTTCCAAGCAACAAGCTTTCGAAATCTGTCATAACATTTTTTCGAACAATTATCAATGTCTTTGGGTTATTACTACTGACAACAAACTCCAGATAAGATATTTCGCTCTGATCACTCTCTAATACAGAGTTCGGCGAGAGTACGGGACCGGACAAATATCGAAGAAAATATAAATTTTTTGAAAAATCTTTTCATTCCACAAATTTAACTGCATTTTAAACTATAATTTAAAAATATTTTGAAATATAGAGGGTGTTCCAATAAAGTGTTCCTATGGAACACCCTATATCTTATTGCATTTTCTGATTGCCCCTAAAAATATGATACTCCTTCATAATGGTTCCCTATACCTAAATACAGAGGGTTCCGAGTTATGCTGACTTTTTTGAAAATGTGAACATTTCGAAAAAACTTAATAACTTAATAGTTGGGCATTCGTTGAATGTATTCCACGATTGAGTACTAAATATCTCTTTACAGGGTGTTCAGAATTTTCAGTTTCATTATTAGATCATTCAATGTGCAGTATCAGGCTCACTTTAAATAGAACACCCTGTATTTTTAATAGTTGATCATATTCAAAAAAACGTCCTCTTTCGAATGGTATAAGCGTGTCCTATACATAGGTATTATACTTTTCGTGCAATTTACAATTTTTTTATAGTGGATAGTGATTTTTCTGTGAGAGTAGATATATCTTTTTAACCACTCGGTATAGGATAGCAGAACCCTATATTTTCTGGAGTCTTGAAACGTGATCTATTGAGTTTCTCACAACAACTATGCCAAGATCATTAGTTTGAAATTTAGAGAGAATTGCGGATGTTTTAAAAGAAATCTAGCATAAAATTTAAGAAAATTGTAAATTCCACGAAAAGTATAATACCTAGGTATAGGACACGCTTATACCATTCGAATGAGGACATTTTTTTGAATATAATGAATGATCAAATTACAGGGTGTTCCATTTAAAATAAGCCTTATACTACACATTGAATGATCTAATAATGAAACTGAAAATTCCCTGTAGAGATATTTAGTACTCAATCGTGGAATACATTCAACGAATGTCCAACTATTTAGATGTAAGAGAATATTCGCTAGAATTTGTTATATCAATAAGTTATTAATTTTTTTCGAAATATTCACATTTTAAAAAAAGTCAGCATAACTCGGAACCCTCTGTATTTAGGTATAGGGAACCATTATGAAGAAGTATCATATTTTTTAGGGGCAATCAGAAAATGCAATAAAATATAGACTGTTCCATAAGAAAAAATATAACTTTGATACGCCACACTTTATTGGAACATATTTCAAAATATTTTCAAATTATAGTTCAAAATGGAGTTAAATTTGTGTAATGAAAAAATTTTCCAAAAAATTTATATTTTCTATTTGTCCGGTCCCAGGCTTTTGCCGAACTTTGTATTAGTAGATATAGAAAGTCAACCGGTATTTAATCAAAACGCGAATTTTCTACAATAAAACTTCTGGCAACATTGTAATAAGATAAATTCACGTCTACAGTTGCAAGATAGAATTGATTACCTAGTAGCTGATCCTCAACCAGGGGTGCGATTTTCGAAACCATTCGGGAGTAAATCGTATACGAAAAATGGCCATTTTCGTATGAAATTTAAATGGCCTAATTTTTGACATGCTCAAACGGTAATCGTATACGAACACTTTCGTATGGCTTGTTTCGAGTGGGTTCATTCCATTCGAATAAATGTTTTCGTGTACGGAAAGTGTAAATTAACATAACCTAGATTGAAAATATTTGTGTTTGGTATGTCATTAATTTAAATAATAAATGATATAAGGAGCAATTCTATAAGCAAATGTTAAATTTTAACGCACAGTTAAAAATAAGACAATCTGCTAACCCATTTTTGCAAGTCTGTATGCATATTAAGCTTTAAAGTATTAACGGAAAACTCTTTATTGGAAACCATACATGTCGAAATTCGAATTATAATCTTGACTAGGTATAGATTAAAACATTTATAATAGCGGAAGCTTTGACAAATATAACGGCGTACCATTAATTTTTAACCACTTCCTATAGAATTGACCCTATAATCAGTTATAATATGGCAGTTTTTGATGATTTATTTCATTTAAACTTCATTAACGTTATACAAGGAGTGGAAGAGTTAGCAGATAGACCTCTTAGGATCTTTAACTTTAACCCATTTATTGAACCTTTCGAGGAATATTCAAAAATATTGTCACATTTTTTATTAAGAGCAGCACTGGAACTTGAATCTCCCATTTTTTAACAATAAATGCTAAATAAATAATATCAATAGCCAGTTTGGGCTCACTATACGCTTAATACAGTAGTTGGTAAATTCTTTGCATAGATCTATTAGAACTGCATAGATAAGGTATATTCTTTGCTTCTCAAATGTCACATGTGACAAGACCATACGATTATGCGGTGTTGTCGGCTGCTAAATTCTTCGTGTACAAACGTTTATTCGAATGGTGTTGAAAAATACACATTTAGCACCGTATACGAAAAGCTTCATGTGGAAATAACTGTACACGCATAATATTCGTGTGAACTCGAAAATCACACCCCAGTATCTTGAATACAGATAGAGTTTGTTCAAGCATCCTTTGTCGTCACGTTATAATCTGTGACGTATTCTGCTGTTCTACGTATGTCTTATATTAGTTGAATGCAATTTTACACTTAACCTCAAAATTATAATCAATGACTTCTCAAAATATGACAACTGAACTGTCAAAAGTAACAGATAAAGTTCATGTCGACCTTAGATAAGAACTACGTTAATGAAGTCATAATTTCGTCTCATCCATTTAATGAATGAGAGATCAAGCTGGACAATGTATGACGTAACGGCAAAGGATGGTTGAACAAACTCTAATTAATTGAGAATGTATTTTCACTTTATTTTAGTCATCTGTTACCTTATGCGCTCCAAATTATAAAGCTGTACTCATTCAGAGCAAACACCCATTTTTAATTGTTTGATATTTTCTAGGAGAAAGCATTCCAATCAGGGTATTTCTGGCAGGTTATGATTTAACCCCAACCATGAGAGACATCAACAAAAAATTCTCTGTTCGATACTTCTTAAATTTAGTATTAATGGACACTGAAGATAGAAGATATTTTAAACAACAAGAAATAACACTTTGGAGAAAAGGTACAGTATTTTTTCATATAGTTATTTCCACCAAAAATGTTTATCTACGTGTTTTTTTATTTATTCGATGGGAGAAACAAAATAAGCAGATCTTTTTAATAGTAGTATGATGTTTTTTGATAGTTTATTCTATAACTAACCCTGGTATAATTAATATTTATATCTCGGTATTAAAAAAGCTATTTTTTTTTTTATTTTTGCTTAACGTGCCTCGACAGCGCTGGTCATTGGCACAGAAAAAAAAATAAATACAAATATTTACATAATTTTTACAAATATTCAAATTAGATTTTACAGTATAGGTTGGTAGCTTTCAGGAACTGTAAGACTTTCTTGATTTCGGTAGGGCAGTGAAGCATTTCCTTGAGGTTGGGCCTAAGATCAAGTTGTTTGTATATAGCAGCAAATTGTTTGCAGTCCGTCAGTATGTGCTTAACGGTCACAATATCGTTACAGCTATGGCAAACGGGACGATTTCCTGAAGACATCAGATATCCGTGTGAGAGTTTGGTATGACTGATTCGGATTCTTCTGATTGTAGTAGCCTCTCTCCGGGTTAAGAAGTTCAGGGAGAGAGGAGTAGTGGATGGATGGATATCATGAAGTGCTGTCGTACTATTGCGCCACAGGTGTCGCCAAGAATCTTGTGTAGCGTTTTTGAAGTGGATCTTCAGATCGGTTGCGAGTTGAACAATGTGTGTTGAGTTGTTATTAGTGGTAGCATCTTTCGCGTGGCGGTCCGCAGTTTCGTTACCATCAATGCCGATGTGAGAAGGAAGCCAGATGAGAGAGACTGTTATATTTTGAGCAACGAGAGTTTGATAGATGTCGTGTATATTCTGGACAATTGGGTGGTCAGTGAAGATTGACTTGATTGACTGAATGGAGGAAAGGGAGTCTGTGCATATTGCAATATTTTTGTGGGGTAGGTGGATGCTTTTGAAAGCTTGAAAAATGCTTTGTAGCTCGCCTGTGTGAACGCTACACACTATAGGTAGGGTGAAGGAGCTTATGAGTTCATGCTTCGTGGAAACTGCACAACCAACACCGGAGTCAGTTTTGGAAGCGTCTGTGTATAGTATTAAATCATAAGGTTTTTTTTGTAGTAATTCTAGGAATGCTTTCTTTATAAGTGCAGTGGGAGATTCATGCTTATTATAAATGGTAAGTGAGGTATCGATTGTAGGAATATTTTTGGTCCAAGGTGGAGAAGAAGGTAGAGGGAGCGGGGAGGTCAGAGAAAGGTCGGTATCTTTGAGTAAAGGAGTGAGTATTTGGGGGATAGATTTTATAATTCTTCGAGGGTAAGTAGGGGGATTAGTCGTAGTGAAAAGCGAGTGAACAGGATTGAGAGGATTGGAGGATACTGAGGCAGCATATGAGAGGAGTAGGGATTGGCGTCTTAGGGGTAGGGGTAGCTCATTAGCTTCAATGTGGAGACTATCAGCAGGGCTAGAGCGAAAGGCACCAAGGCAGAGGCGAAGAGCGGTATTGTGAACAGAGTTCAGTGAATCAGTGACAGATTTGGTGGCAGACATGTAAATAAAGCAGCCATAATCAAGCTTTGAGCGGATGAGAGCTCTATATACTCTTAATAATACGATTTCGTCGGAACCCCAGTGAAAGTGACTGAGGGTTTTAAGTATATTTAGTCTCTTTATACAGATGTTTTTGAGTTCATGGATATGGTGTTTCCAGTTAAGTCGGGAGTCGAAGGTTATTCCAAGAATTTTACATTGATTCGCAATGGGCAGGAGTATGTTATTGAAGAAAATGTGAGGTAAAGGAGAAGATGTTCTTCTTGAAAACTTGATTATTTTGGATTTGTTTTGGGATAAGGATAATCCAAAGTGAGTAGATCTATCTTGTAGAAGGTTTACTGCGGTTTGAAGGAGTTTGCAAGTTTATTACCATGGCAATACACAATTAGGTCATCAGCATATTGTACGTGTTTTATGGGTGCATGAAAATTGTCACAGAGTTCGTTTATTGTGAGGATGAATAGGGTAGAGCTTAATACTGATCCTTGAGGGACTCCAGCATTTTGTGGGTGAGGTGAGGAGAGTTTACCATTAGCAGAAACTCTGAATGTTCTACAATTTAGAAAATTATTGATGAACGATAGAATGTTACCATGGAGATTGTATTGGGAAAGTTTATTTAGAATTGCAATCCTAGATATCGAGTCAAAGGCACCTTCGATGTCAAAGATGGCTGCAACGACGTCTTGGTGATTATTTATTGCTGTAGAAATGTGTGTTTGGAGAAGAACAAGGTTGTCGCGAGTGGATCGATGTCGCCGGAAGCCGGATTGGGCATTAGGAATGATTTTGTACTTTTCAAGGAACCAAAGGTTGTGCAAGTAAGTGAGATCGGTCGGAAGGAATTAGACGATAAGGTGAATTGATCTGCTTTCTTTATTGGAATGATTATAGATTTGCGCCATGCGTCAGGGAACAGATGAGTATTCCAGATAAGGTTGTAGATATCGAGAAGCTTAGAGAGAGATGGATTGGAAAGTTTTTTGAGAAAGATGTAAGGGATCTCATCAGGGCCGGCAGCTGAATTTCTACATGTAGACAATGCAGATTTCAGTTCGTTTAGGTTAAAAGGGGAGTTGATAGACGCAACATCACGAGGATTTGACTGAAGAGAGGAGGAAGGCTGAATATGTGAATTGGGGGAGATGGAGATGGGGATACGTTTATTAAATTTGTCTTCAAAGACTTGAGCGAGGGAGTCGGCAATTGCTTGGTTTTCGGAGATAACAGTATCATTAAGTATTAAGGAGGGAATTTTGGTGTTGGTTTTCTTGCCTTGAATTTGAGCAATTTTTTTCCAGACTTGACTGGGATTTGTATTATGATCCAAAGAGGAGGTATAGTTTTGCCAAGAGGATTTTTTGCTTTGCTTTAGCTTTTAGATTTTTGTGTAGGAGAAGGTTTTCTTGTGATCTATATCGTCGAAACCTGTTAAGAGCGTGTTTGGACTCGCGGATGGCATTTTCGCAAGCTGAATTCCACCAAGGCACAGCTTTATGTGCCGAGGAAGTGATTGTTTTACCTATGTGAGCGTCGGCAGCAGCAAGTATGCCATCAGTAAACATTTTTAGAGTGTCATTTATATTTGTAGAAATGGTTATTGAGGATAAATAAGTTTGAGAAAGAGAAGTAAACTCAGGCCAGTTTGCATTTTGTAAGTGCCAGAAGCTTCTAGAGATAGATTCTTTAATATAATGATTAGATATAATAATGGGAAAGTGGTTGCTATCATGAAGATCATCGGAAACTTGCCAAGTAAGGGAAAGTGCAGTTTTGGGGTCACATAAGCTGAGGTCAAGGGCAGAGAAGGAGCCGGAGGATATGTTAAAGTGAGTCTTGAGTCCTGTATTCAACAAGCAGGTTCCGGAGGAGTTTATTACGTTTTCTACAGCTTTGCCTCTAGAGCAATTACGGGTGGAGCCCCATAAGGTGTGGTGTGCATTAAAGTCACCAACAAGGATGTAAGGGTGGGGGAGCTGAAAAATTAGGTCGGTTAGGTCTTCTTCATTTAGAGGGATGTCGGGAGGAATGTAAAAGCTATTTAAATTTCTCAGCGAGGCGATGAAATTATGATCGTTCATCATAAATGAATAACTGATTGCACCTCAATCTCTATTCCTATTCAATCTATATTGTTATTTATTCAAGACATATTACTTTTATATTATTTAATTTTTTTTTCAATTTAAAATAACCATAATGAGCAAACAATTTGTAACCATCTTATCACCTTGTTCATGTATAAATTGTAATACCGAAGAGCAATATATTTATTATTATTATTATAATTAATATTTACTGTTGTATTTCCACTTCAAATAACTGTTCTAGGTTAGGTTAGGTGTGTGGTGAGTGGGTCTATAAGGTCCTCCAGTGCGACTCGCAAGAGTCTATTGTGGCTCACACCTATTCAGATTCCACCAAACAAATTCAGCTTCTTAACAAAGCCGATTATTTTATTTGGTGAATGATATTTCAGGACCGAGGGCGAGAGAGAGACCCTGCCAAACAACAGATACCTGAATCGAGCCGCGGCGGGGCAGGGACAAATTATAATTGCTGTTTCATCATCTTCCAGACAAAGACGACAAGTCGGATCTTCCGACAGTCCAAGTTTTAGCATATTCAGATGACAGTGGTCTGTTAAAAGACCTGTTAGACAACGTAGGTCATGCCTGCTATAGTCTAACATTTGTTTGGAGACATTCTTCGAAGTATGTATAAAAGCCTTTGAATTAACCAATCCTGGTACATTATTCCAGAAGTCTAAGGGCTGGTTGTAGATGTCACAGGTGAACGTTAGTTCAACTGAACTTCCAGTCAACTTTGAACTGAGTTCATTTTGGTTTTCGTTGTAGAGTGCAAGATCAACATTAGTTTGGTTGAACGCCGTTCAGGTCACGTTGGTTGCACTGAACTACGCTTTTCATCTAAAATTTCAATGTCCCATGCCAAACTTGATCGTTGACTGACAGTGTTGATTGAGAATTATCAGGTGTATGTGGTTGTAAACAAAAAGGTGGTGGTTGTTGTATTTTGCGTGGAAAATTAATGAAGAGAGCAAATAAAAAACGATCAACAAATTTCAGTTCGAAAGAAGAGAATATTTTAATATCCTTATGGCCTTATTCTGTACAAAAATGTTAGCGATAACAGCGCTGTAAATCTTCAAGGTCGAGAGATGTTAC
>CAJUYH010011057.1:0-11495 GCA_910591685.1 Galerucella tenella
AATGAATGATTTATTACTCCTTGTCCTTTCTATATAGACTATACAAATTCAGAATTACTTTCTTCTTACGTAAGAAAATTGTATTTTAAGAAATTCCTCCAAAATACATCCCTCTTATTAAAGATAAAGATCCTTTAGATCATATATTTCAATTTGATTTGATTGCGAACACGAAAATATAGGGTTGTAATGTTTCACATAGGCGAAGGTCGTCTTGACTATTAATAAATAATATATTGAAGATTAACAAACGTCTTAGACAAAAATTTAAACAATTCCTTTTTATCTGCACGCGATCTAGCCTACCAAACTCGTACGAAATGGATCAATATTGTTTTTATATAAGAGTTTCCTTCCGCTGAGCAATAATTAAAACGGAATTTCGCGTAGGTGTTTTATTTGTACCGGAAAAGGACTGATAAACAAAATTTATAGAAGAGTGTGTTTGATCGGCCTTTCGAGGACACTTTTAAAATTAGCCTGTATCTAAGGAAAACAACATCGGGCAATTTTCTCTTTACCTCTAATGTTATTTTATTGGTTTAAGAAGAAAACAAAAACAGAGTGAATTTCTGATAAAATATATCGATTTTTATGATCATAATCCTTTATATAACGATATATACGAACCAAATTAGCAAACTTTCAGATTTTTTATGTTTTTTTAAACAGTCAATTCAATTTTTCACAATAGAAAAACTTGAAAAAACATTCTGCTTCAGTAATATTTTATAAAATGCAATATTTTATTAACAATAAACGAGTGAACCGTATCGAGAGTCATGAGTGCTAGTTTTTCTTGAGAATTTTACATAATAATCGAATGTAATACTAGCAAAAGCACAAAGATATTAAGATTGTCTAGACAAAAAGTGAATATGGCTTATTAAGTAATTGATACAATGATCGTATCAAAAAACGGAGTTTTTTCAAAAATCACGACTGTGACATAATATCGATTACACGATCAAATTTACTATTCTCTTAATGAAACTAGTTTCAAAAATCTACGAGGAGTAGAAAATAATAGGTACAAGCATAAATTTTGTTATTGCTGGGAATTGACGCTTTATCAGGTCTCCTAACACCTTGCATGCCTATTTTTTCAAAAAAAAATATAATCTTTACTTTAAAAACGACTTTAAAAATCATAAAATTTGAAAGTCCGTCAAAACGCGCTTTACGTCATAAAGATAGCTGCCCCATGGAGTGACGACATTTGTTTACGTTCTTATTCGTGTATCAAGCTCTGAGTTCTTGTGACCTAATTTGTTTCTGAAAGCTTTAAAAATGGATAAAGCCGAAAAAAAAACTTTGTATTCCAAGTATTGCATTGTTCCAGTGTGTAAATCAACGGCTATTAAAACTCCAGACAAAATATTTGTTACTTTACCTGGTGGCGCAAGCAAAAATACACTTTTGTTTGTGAAGACTATTGTAATGTAAGTACCTACTTCTATGCTGGTAATTTTTATTCTTAAATAGTTTGAGGTTATGTACCTATATGTCTAGCAATCAACCATAAAAACATCATTTTCTTACGACCACACATCGAAATATGGTTGGTATATATTATATAAATAAAACATAGTTTAAATCGTACTTACGATAATGCTTTAACTTCTCTAATTTCCCCTGCATTAAAGCAGCTGTTTGACTTCATAAATTCAAGCAGCATAAATGAGTCTACTTTGGGCAAGTTATCAGTTTGTGCTTTTACAAAACCTTCGCTAGCCATATCTTCACTCACAAAATATGAAAGAATCGTCACTGAACACTGAACCAGTAAATAAAATATATTCTTCTTTAAAAGATCCTATGGAATATCGAATATTTATGACCACTTTCCACTTTACGTTGACTTTTAGAAATAAAAAAAAGCACACACAAACACGTAATGGTCTCAAACAAACATATAAATGATATTTTTACGTCGATGAAGCAATTAATAGTTGAGTAAAATACAATATAAACACACAACTACACATAACCTAATGCAATACCGGCCATATCGACATAAGTAAACACAAGAGATATGACATCACACGTATCATCGGTAGCGTTCGGAAATCCTCGGGTTGTGGTCGGAAAGTGCATTGAAATTTGAATTGTATTTTAAAATTTCGGGAGTAATTTCCTTCACTTCCTTCATCATACAATATAGAATTTTTTTTTTAAATATGAATTTTAAAACGTGAGTTAAAGTAGCATTCCCTAACAAAATTAATATCCTTATTTATATACAATCTCCTCGTTGTTTAAAATATGACCAACGAGGGATATTTAAAAGGCCAGTCTGATAATCTATACCCAAAATGAACTCGCTTATGACGGCAAATTATTTTTACGATGAAATTTTTCACTTTGTTGGGAAACAGCTACAATTGTAGAATTTCATTGTAAACACAGCCTGATTGTTGTTTCTTATTAACAAAGAAACAAATTTAGCTGAATGGCTTTTCAAAACTGTTTCTTCAACTCCCAAAACAAAACCTTCAAGCTAAACTAATGAATCTTCGTAATTTTTTCCATTCTAGGTAGAACGTTCTTTTTTAAAAGAAAACATTTTCTTAGATGGAAAGTTTCTAATACAAGAAATTAAATTTTTATAAAGGAAGGATGTATAGGGACGTTGTTAACGAAACCCAGTTGATTAATTGTTTGTTGGCGGTAATTACTTTTACGTTATCCTAGTGTTGAAAAGGATCCTTCGCGTGCAGATTTATCGTTAATTTTAAGTTGTAGAAGATGTATTTCTCATATCTTTTACAACTAAACAGAAATAGGAACTCCTTTTATACAGGGCTAGTCTAAAATGATGCATATATTACAAAAATGTATATAGAGTCTTTGTTTTATTGGATAAACTAATGGAATCGCTGAATATGAATTCCCCTTAACGCTAGCAATAATCATAAAAATTATATAGGTTGTATTTGCACAGGAATACGGGTATTCCGAAGATAAAACTCCATACTCCTACTAGCGTTTTAATACAGCTATTTAGTTGTCTGTATGTGTATATGTATTAAATTGAAAACTTCTATTAAGCGGCGGTCACATTTGGTTGTTTTATCAACTTGTAGCAGCCGATGCTGCCCCCAGCCCCAGCCAGTGGCTAATTAAGTAGCTGTCAGCTGATCGAAGAATTAAAAACATAAAATGAAAGTAGAAAATAAATGTTAATATTTAACAATGTAAACGCAAAAGAGTCCAATGTGACCTCCCCTTTAAGATAATAATCTCGACAGGTGGAAACGTTTACAAACCTTGACACAAAACGGAATTACATAGAAAATAGTGATATGGAAATTTTATACAAACTAAAGTAGTCAAAATTAAAATTATTTGAGCTTAAAATGGAGGAACCGGACCTGTAAATGTTATCAGTTTCATTTAAACTAGTGAAAATCTCAGTTTTGGCCGGAAAAATATAATTTCCATTATTACAAAGCATTTATATACACTGTGAGTCGAAATAAAGGAGTACTAGACCAGGGTCAATAATTTTTGAGACCAAAAAAAATTATATTAGGATGAAACCCATTGGAAGAGGTAGATAATATAACAAAAACGAAAGGAAAAATAAATTACGGGCGATCTGAGGTCGGGAAGAGGGAGGGGGTGAGTTTTTAAGGGTAAAAAACGGTAAATCTCGATTTCCGGTAAAACTGCAAGTCTTATAAAAAAAAGTTAAATGGCAAAGTTGTAGGTAATAAAAAGATCTACAACTTTTGTATCGACACTTTTTTCACATAACCTCAAAATTTATGTGAAAAATTCAAATAACCGAGTTTTTGGTTTTTTATTTTTATCTTTTGCAAAAAAAAATATTTTTTCACGAAATTTGGTGAAAAGTTACCTTTGTATGTCTCAAAAATACAGTAATTTTTTTGATTTGAAATATTCATTTTTTCACCTTATTATGACTTAATATCGAAAATTCTCACGTCAAAATATCTGCTTTTTTAAAAAAGTTGGTGTGTTTTTTGTTCGTTGAAATCTCTACTTTCTGATGGTATAAAAAAAAATATACATTACTGTGGTAAATATTCTTAGAAAATGCAAATAGTGAAAAAAACTCGAATCCGAAAATTTTTTTTTAATCATTATGTATAATTTTGAGCTATTTATTAAAATTTACACTTTAATTACTAGAAAAGCGTAAGATTTCATGTTATATTGATAAACAAAAAAATATATAAAACATCAAAATTGTAAAAAACATGCGAAAATAGTTGTCATAAATATTAAAAATAGGATTTAAAAAGGACTTCATCTAAAAAATGTGACTGCTGCAATTTTTTTTCCAGTAATAAAGTTGATTTATTAAATTCTCATTACATTTATGCCATAGAAAATCTCATAATAGATAAATATACATGCAAATCGTACTATTGAATTTAAATACTTTTTACTGATGACGTTATTTATTATAGTATTTTCAAATACAATAATCTTCTTATTTATCAATACTTTATCTTGCATTTTAATTACTTCTCCATAACTTTTTGTCTCTTTGATGGCATTTCTTCATCGTTAGATTCGACAAACCCTCCCGATTCTAGTGGATCTTCGAAATCTTCGAGACCATCACCGTCTTCATCTCCAAGATTATTTCCGGTCTGCATTGGTTCTTCATCCACAATTTCATCCGAATCATCAACTTCCTCGTAGGTTTTTTCTTCTACATTCGAAGTAGTAGTAATTAAAGTGTAAATTTTAATAAATAGCTCAAAATTATACATAATGATTCAAAAAAAAAATTTCGGATTCGAGTTTTTTTTCACTATTTGCATTTTCTGAGAATATTTACCATAGTAATGTATATTTTTTTTTATACCATCAGAAAGTACACATTTCAACGAACAAAAAACACACCAACTTTTTTAAAAAAGCAGATATTTTGACGTGAGAATTTTCGATTGAAAATTAGGGTGCTTTTTCGATATTAAGTCAAAATAAGGTGAAAAAATGAATATTTTAAATCAAAAAAATTACTGTATTTTTGGGACATACAAAGGTAAGTTTTCACTAAATTTCGTGAAAAAATAAATTTTTTTGCAAAAGATAAAAATAAAAAACCAAAAACTCGGTTATTCGAATTTTTCACATAAATTTTGAGGTTATGTGAAAAAAGTGTTGATACAAAAGTTGTAGATCTTTTTATTACCTACAACTTTGCCATTCAACTTTTTTTCATAAGACTTGCAGTTTTACCGGAAATCGAGATTTACCGTTTTTTACCCTTAAAAACTCACCCCCTCCCCCTTCCCGACCTCAGATCGCCCGTAATTTATTTTTCCTTTCGTTTTTGTTATATTCTCTACCTTTTCCAATGGGTATCATCCTACTATAATTTTTTTTCACTTTTTACCATTTTAAAAATTATCGACCCTGGTCTATACATATTTTAATAGAAAATATTTTTTTGTTTTTTTGGCGATTTATTTTCTTTTTGCAGGGCTAATAACCTAACATGTCCTCAAGAAAATTGTAAATTTGAAAGCAAAAATAATATACAGGGTCGAACTTATAAAAAAAATTATATAACAGTGCATTTGAGCTAGTTGCAAATGTTGGCCCTGCAAAAAGAAAATAAATCACCCAAAAAAACAAAAAAAATATTTTCAATTAAAACATGTACTCCTTTATTTCTGCCCACAGTGTATATTATAATATCTAATAATATATTAATAATAATAAATTTAATTGTCCCTTGTAACTTGAAGAAATTAAATGGTAAATTTTTATTTTCAGGACTTGAAATCCAGGATGTCTACTTCTTCTGTGATTGGTAAGTGAAATTATACATTTTATCTAAAATTATTTAATGATAACTGATGATTAGACTGTGACAGATTTATGTATTTTTGGAAATACCTCACTAAAACTTATAAACTTATAGACTTATAAACAAAATTATACAACAGTGCATTTGAGCTCGTTGCAAATGAAAACTGTTTTAGCTAAAATTATAATAATATGCTTTTTCGGTAGATAAACTATCCAGAACAGTTCAGTAAAAAGGAAATTTTCCGAAATTACCGAACTCGCGAAATACCATTTTTTTTATTAAATAACATATCAACAAATAACACATTTATGAAAACAGTTTAGTAACTTTAAAACTTAGAGAAAAATAATATGAATGCGGCCACCTAACAGCCCAGAATTAAATCAGGTTGATTATTCAATTTGGAGAATTTTCGAACAAAATTTGTATGACGGACAACAATTTGAAACAATCGAGCAGCTCAAAGAAAGAATGCAGTTTGTTTGGAGCAATATTGAACAGTGTGCAATAAATGGGGCTATCAATTTATGGCGCAGACGACTTCAAGAAGTGGTAAACAATAATGGTGACCACATTCATAATATTTTACTCTAAGTTTTAAAGTTACTAAACTGTTTTCATAAATGTGTTATTTGTTAAAAGGTTATTTAATAAAAATATGGTATTTCGCGAGTTCGGTAATTTCGGAAAATTTCTTTTCTACTGAAGTGTTCTGGATAGTTTATCTACCGAAAAAGCATATTAGACAGTTTTTATTTGCAACGAGCTCAAATGCACTGTTATATAATTTTCTTTATAAGTCCGACCCTGTACATTATTTTTGCTTCCAAATTTACAGTCATGTTGAGAAAATGTTAGGTTATTAGCCCTGCAAAAAAGAAAATAAATCGCCCGAAAAACAAAAAAAATATTTTCAATTAAAAAATGTACTCCTTTATTTCGGCCCACAGTGTGTGTAGATAATAATTGAATAAATGTTGTATTTTAACCACTATAGCGTAAATCTCATGTGAGAGAGAATTTCACAGCTAAATTTTTGGACAAAATTATATAAAATTACCATATTTGAAAACAATATTCTTGTTTTGTCAGTTAAAATATCGCATGGTAGTGCCTTAAGCTACACAAGCCGAATCAATAAGCTCAAGAACTTCCAAAACAGCCTGAAACCAGACTCAGTATACAGCATGTTGATGCCTATCGTAAAGAGCTATTATAATTTAATTTTGATTAAAATTTAAATTGTTTTCATGATGTTTTAAGTACTGTTTTGTAAGTGTAATAATCCTTGAAATACTCATGTAGGAAGCTGAGTTTACAATGGCTTTTGTGTTCCTGACGACGAAATTTAAATTTAAATTATGGTTAAAATAAATATTTTGTGTCTCTTAGACCCAATTAATTTAAAGAAGAAATAATTTGAAAAATAGGGCAACCCAACACTATTAGATGCGAAGCGTTTTCTGCATGTGTGACACACACAAACACACTTCGTCTACCGAATAAACAAAAAAATATGAAAATATAACAAAAAACTTCGACATATACTGACGTCATCAAGTGACAGATAATGAAAATCTTCAAAATATCTTGTCGCTATGAATTTTCTACCCTTGGGTTGTCACTTACTATTCAATGTATTGTTTTTTCAAGTCTTTTCATTATATTGTTCCAAGTTATTATATTTTAACAACTTTCCCAATCCATTCTTATTTAATCACCCAGTATAAGAATATTAAAATAATCCTAGATTAATTACAAACATGTCGATCCAATATTGCATAAATCTAATTAATTAAATTGAATATAAAACGGTTTTTCTAATAACCTAATTTTCTATTCAATGAATTTCTATATTTATGGTGAAAATGATAAAATATTATTAACATATTCGCGATGTATTTGCTACCGCTAGTAAAAAAACTCACACACCGGCGAGTCGAGCTGGCCCAGCTTTTTTGTGACAATACACGTCATGACTCAGGCTACTTGTTTATTAAAAATCTACCAATAGCTAGGCTGGATAAGGTATTTATTTCTATCGTTGCGAAACTAATCAAGGGTTTTATTAGAAGACAAGCTTCGGTGTGCTAAAGGTAGGTGAATGTTTTAGTTAATTAATATGAAAAATGATTTGATTCTATTATAATAATTAGGTGAGATGGATTACTTTTCTATACATAATGTCAATGCAATAATTTTTTTATTTTAAAAAGATACAAACGTGTTGAATTCTTTATTATAGATAGTTTTGGACAATTCTTTATAGAAAATCATGATTCTTTTAAATTGTTGAATTAAGATTTTGAACTCTATATTTTGCAGATATTTTTAAATATGAAAATTTGCGTATGGATAGTAATTTAAGATTAGGTAACATTATATGCAATTATGAATTTTATAAATATTCCCATTGAATGTACATTTGTGATGGAAAAATGGTCATACGGTTATCTCTTGGTACAATGAAGATTTATAGTTTTTGAAAATATTTATTAAACTTAATAATAAGGGTGTTAATCAATTAATTTACAATGAACGACTTTTAATAGCTAATTTGTTATGACAATCCAATTATTTTAAGCAAATCTATTTGACTAAACTGGTCAGAGCTTGTAAAATTTTATACAATTTTGTTTCCAAAAATGAGGTTACTTAAACGTAGTGTAGAGAAAATCGTATGATGTATGTAAGTAATGTAAGTGATGTATGTGGAAGCTGCCGAAGTTTGTGCTTCAACTGTGCTTCCAAATGGTTAGTGATGGAATGGTAAAATGGGATGGATAAAATGGATCGAGGATGGGGCTTACGTCGAAGATTTCAATTGGTGAGTGGATTTAGATGCTTCATTGTATACACTTGTGGTTCTATTTATCTATTTCTTTATATTACCAAACATTTGAAGTTATATTCTTTTATTTTGTATCGAAGTAATTTAATGGAAACTTCAGGGAAATGTGTTCATCAAGATAAAACGTGTGAAACGGCACGTGATTAGATTATCGAGGAACTCGATTGAATTTTATCTAGTCATGGAGATTACTAAATATTGTTGAAGTTAAGATTAATATGAGTGAGACATTCTTTATTTGATTTAAAAGTTTTCTATTATTTCAGTATATCTTTTTAACAAAAAAGATCTTTAATAAAAATATATTGTTATTAATTAGAGCAATTTATTAATAATTGCTGTAAAAGTTGAAAATTTGCACCCCTAACCATCTGACAATAGCTAACTCATTCGTACAAGTCATAATTTCATTTTCAATTACATCTGATGTGATGCTTCTACAAATTTAGTCTCTAATGGTTTCGTTAAGTTAATTTTCTCATTTTATGTCCAAAATAGAGTGATTTCGTTGTACAGCAGACTCAGCAGAGAAGCATTTTTATCTCGAAATAAAAAAATGTGTCCTCTTTATGATAAATTTTAAAAATATTACCTCCAGAGAGCAAGGGTGGATTTTGAAGTATGAAGAGTAAAAGTATTAAATTTTGCATTTTTTGTTTATGAAACTTCTAGGCCAGACGATAGGGGTAACAACTTCAAGTAATTGGCAATACGAATGATTTTTTTTTTTCATAAGTACCTTAGTGTATGTAGATTAATATGAGAAAAAATTTACTAGTCTATCGAATTACCAAATTGGAAATTTTTTTTTTTTTTTTCGAAATTTCTCAATATTTCGCGCTGGGAGGAAAGTAGAGAAAAATAAAAAATATCACCGTGTAGGGGGAGTGTTTTTCAACAAAAAAGGTATCTAGCATTTCTTTCGTCCGAGCAATGATTTATCCGGAAAAAATTCGGTAAACTAAGTATGTGTTCCGCATCCGCGCGACTCTATTTTCTGAAGCGCGGCGGAGTACATTATAAACTATTGTACAGTTATAATGTAGATATAAATAATTGTAATACGGCGTTTTGAAGAGGAAAGTGTCGGCTTTAAGATGGCATTATTTTTTTCATAGCACATAATTATTTTTAGCAAATTACTCATACATAAAATGAATATTATATTCTAATAAAAAATCAAGTATCTCAATTTAGGAGGTCTGTTCCATAGATAAAATTTACGGATAATTAATTTTTCCTAATTACGAAATACGGCACTTTTCATTATTCTGTAAATTTTAGGAATCTTGAATTTACAAGAAAATATATATATTAAATACTGTATCTTTGGTAAAACTGGAGTAATTTTGATTGGGTTTGCGTAGAAATGTTGGGGAAACTTCTAAGATCAAGAATATATAATTACAAAATTAATTGATTCACATACATTTTTGTATTCAATGATTTTTTGTTTGTTTGCTTGATAAGTTGTTAATTCTACCCCAACCTAACCTAAATCGGTTGCTTGGTGCTATGTGTCCTGGTCTTCCCTCTTAATTACTGACAATATGAAGTACCTAATTGGGTTACTTCATATCAAACTGCTTAATTTTTACTTTTAGTGAATATAGAAGTTTTTTCTTGATGTGGTAAACATTTCACTACAAAGTAATTTAATTCAATCTTACTTTCGGTGAATCATATTCAAGTGTCTGTGGTAAATCAAGTATTCAATTCCAAAGACAAAAGTCTAAAACCTTTTAGCTAAGAGTTCAATTTCGAATCTCTCCTAAGTTTCGTCGAACCGAATTCCAATAAAACCAAGAATATTGCAATTGAAATTGGAAAATGTATCAAAAGCCGATTAATTAAATGATTCCGATTAAGGGGTTACACTGATGACAAATTTCTGAAGTTCAGACTGAAAAACGAACCATTCAACCTTTACACGTCTTTCTTGTTACTTGAACGAAATCGTCAAAGAGGTTCTTTTTTTTGATGAAATTTATTAAGAAGTGACTACAATACATTTTGACATGAGAGAACTAATTATTAAATATTAAAAAATGTATCTTCATAACTACCTTTCATAGAAAATATTTTTATTTGTCGAAAATCAGTATTTCTTACATTCCAAATGGAGGTTTATTTTCCGGAGTTTGCAGCATTGTGGTTGATTTATATATTCATCTTCTTCCATGTATGGCTATAAAATATTTATACAATCTCAAGAGAGAGAATGTAATACAAAGTCATAGAGAGTATTTTTCATTTTGTAAGTACAGGGTGTCCCAAATTGGTATGTTTTGCAGGGTATCTCGTAAACTAGGAGAGATAGAAGAAAAGCAGTTAAGATGTTGACTTCTTTTTTTGTTAAAGTTGTTAAAGATACAGGGCGATTATTGAAAACTGTCGAAAACTACAAGGTACTATAACTTCTTAATTAAGAAAAATATAAAAAAAACTTTATGAAAACTTTTGATGGATATAATATTAAAGAGTTCAGTGCCGCACAGAATTTTGTTGTTAGGGGTCTCATTAAGGAAATATAATGCAAACTTATGTTGTTTTAAATGGTACACCCTGTATATTTTGACGTTTTCCGTTCCCTTTTTCAATTCTCATTCACCTAATCTCCAACCACTAATCAGCTATACCTATTTACCTACTTTGTTTTTAGTTCACTGATTTTCTTTTTGGTAATGCTGAATTGGTTGAAAATTATTTGAACGAAAAACTTTTTAATCGATGAAAACGGAGAGCATTTTGAACATTTAATGTAATTTTTACATTCTAATGAAATTACTTATAGGTAGATTAGTTGTTACAATGTTTTTTGTTGTTACTGAGAGTTCAATTTTTTAA
>CAJUYH010011058.1:0-11495 GCA_910591685.1 Galerucella tenella
TTGAAAATCGTTGATGATTTCCATGGAATTTAGCTCCCGGAGTAAATTACTTTTAGTGCTAAAAGTAGGGTTAGTTGCAATAGTCAGTTTTTTATTTATTTCTGTTTGGGAGCCGTTCTGATGCCGGGAGCACTGCAGCCTGTTGGCTTATTGTAATCTACTCCCACATTTATTCCACCCTTCCAGTTATCCCCGTACCTTCGAGTAGACGATATAGGTCCATTGGATGTGTGCCATATTATTATACTTCAGGTGGCACATTGGCTTCTCCAAAGATTGTTTGTCTCCTCACCAGTGCCTTACAGTCAGTTATAGATAGAATTTTGTACGTAACACGTGTGATAGGAATTATTAACTCACTTATGTGATTACACGACTCGGCCTACGGCCTCGTCTTGCAAACTTCACATGCGTGCGTTAATAATGTCCATATCCCACTAATTACGTAAATAACTATTATGAACGCCATTGGGCGGGTTTTTCGTTCAAAGGGATTAAAAATATGGGTCATTACATTAACAATAGTTACACTATATCAATATTGAAATTTTATTTTGCTAGCTAGACCGGAAATAACTTTAAGTACCAATCTACTAAGGGTACATCCAGGTGAAGATGCTTACATCAATTGTAGCGCTATCGGAGACCAACCCATCGAAATATTTTGGTCACGAATAGATGGCAACATAACCAATTCAGTTAAAACAAGAGGAGGTTATATTCGTTTTAATAATATACAACTTCAAGATGCCGGTAAATATTTTTGTACTGCCCGCAATGGCATTGGCAGCGATGAAGCTGAAGCTGACGTTATTGTTGAAGGTAAGTCAAGTCAAAATTAAGATTAATTGAAGCCTACGATATTGTATAGTTGTGAGACATGGGTTTTAAACAAAAAACAAAGAGAAAGTGTAATTAGAAAAGAAAATGTAAAAAAGTAGAAGGGGTGTATATGAGAAGAATTATATAACATTTATCGTGAGCCCAAATTAGATGCAACTATTACATCAACAAGACTTCAGTAGTTAGGGCACATAGAAAGGATGGAAGGAGGAAGAATAGTGAAACAAATAGCATGGAGAGTTCCGGAAGGAAGGAAGAAAAGAGGCAGACCAAGGAAAAGATGGAGGGGGGTGGTACTAGAAGACCTGATAGAAAAGAATGTGAATCGATGGAGAGAAAAGGCCAAATATAGAAAAGTATGGAGAGGAATTATAAAGCTATGGGCCTAAAAGGCCTGTTAAAAGCTATACAGGGTGTCCCACGACGGGTTAAAACTATCTGTATATGGCAAAATACTTATAGTGGAATCGTGAAAATGTCTACGTTTCGGTTTTCGAATGCGATCTTTTTAACTAAAATATTTTCAAAGATGGCAGACTTCCGGTTCTACCGGAAGTCGACTGCAACTTTGTTAATTCAAACCGAACGTATTTTTAAAATTTACGTAAAATTTTAGTATACTTTTGTCTGAAAACTTTTTTCGAAAAATGCATATTTTTTGGGTTAAATTTGACGGCTGCAGACCCTTACAAATTATGTTTTTAAGAGCTTACCCTTAAAGATATGAAAATGGTTTCTGTTCGGTTGCTTTTAGCAATGTAAGACCTATTTGAATCTATGTTGAATTTTTTTTCATTTTATACAGGACGTGTATAGAAAGTGTTCAAAGTTTAACTTCATAAATATCAAATTTCTTTATTTTCTTAAATAGAACCGCCCGGTTTTTATCTTTTTTAATGCATTCAGGGGTTAAAAATAAGGCAAATTCAAGTATACTTTCCTATACCTAAACCTTACCGTTATCCAGATATTAAATGTTTTCTGTAAATTTTTAGAGATGCAGGATATCTTACTGCAAATAAAGCACATATGTTCTTGTAACAACTTCGCCATATTTACCATGTATTAAAAGCAAATTTACATAATCTTTTTTATTTGTTAGTGCTTGTATCAACGGGTCAAAATAAAATTTAGACAACACCTGCATCTCTCAAAATTTACAGAAAACATTCAATATTTTGAGAACGCTAAGGCCATCTTTGAAAATATTTTAATTAAAAAGATCGCTTGTATATTGGGATCGATCCAAATCACTCTGTATATTATTTTTCAATATTCCTTTATTCCACGTCGTCACCAATATATTATTGCTTTGAATGAATATAAAAATATCTAAGGACTCCGGATTTAAAAACAATATTTAGGGTAGGATTGCAAAATATGGTAAGCTATTTGGTTATAATACTAATATTGCATGTATGGAATATGCCAAATAAATTCTTTACGAAAAGAAGAATTTCGTGTAATTTTGATTAGGTAATTATATTATACGACCGCATAAATATCCGATGATTATGAACAAAAATTAGGTTTTGTTAAAAATGTTTCACTCAACTTCAAGCCGAATAAAAAACGAACAAAAAATATTTTATAGCATCATAATTATAAAGAGAATCGATAATTAGAATGCCATTAGAATGCCCCTTGAAACCCTATCGTTAGCATATTTATACGACGAGTCAAGTTCATCATAAGTAAATATAAATAATACTATTTATGTTTATTTCACGCTCTGAACTTGACTTCGTACGTGCAACCTTCCTACTTCATATTTATATCATATTCATGATTTATTGAAAAATAGCTACAAGGGAATTTATGTCTTTTAATATTAAATATTTTATAATAATAATTTAAATAATTAATAACTTTATATTTCGACCAAAAGGCATCACCACGTCAACATCTACATCAAAAACAAATACAAATGCGGAACCTCCAACTACTGCTTCGCCTCCTGCAGTTACTTCAACTGTAAAGGAAAAATCTACGACTCCACCAGCTACAACTAGGAAACCAGGTAATAATTCGAATTTGATATTTTTCAAAACTTTGTGAAGTGTTGGATATACAGGGTGTCCCACGACGATTAAGACAAGTGATATATCAGAATTGGGCAGTAGTAGATAATTATAATTTTGGGGGTGTAAATTAGAGCAAATGTTGCATCTTTTCTTGTTATTGTGTTACCCAATGAGGTATGTGTTTTTGGTCACGTGACCAAAATTCAAAATTATTAACGGGACAACCTGTATATTTGTGCCTTTTTGTACTCCTCCCGATAAAACAATTCCAACTAACTAGCACACATGGGGTCTAAAGGGATTAATTCAAGAGCTACAGGTACTTAAAGTTAAAGTAAGTTAAAAAAATTCATAATTGAATCCCCTGTAATATTCGGCAATCTTACATTCGTACGTAATGATTAAGACAAACCAATATTGTCTTATTGGCGTTCAACTTTTCAGCTTTAACATTTAAAATAATTGAATTTCTTAAGAATTGCGATTTTTGGTGGAATAGTTTAAATATATTTCCTAAAAATATTTTATTCGAATATCTAATAAATTATTTCACTTTTGTGATTCGTGGTGGAATTAACTAGAGGTCCAAAAATCAAGATTTTTACAGTATTTTACCGCGAAATTTAAAATTTTGATGTCTTTAAATAAGAATAAGGAAGGTTCCGGCAGTTCTTCTCTCATCGTCTGTCGACAAAGCAAGTTTGGTCATTTTAGGAAAGAAAATTAGTGGCGCCCTAAAATTGCTTTTCCTTTTTTTTAGTTTTGCTAAAATAAACATCATTTTTCATTTCATTGGCATCATTAGGCTATTGCTTGTTTCATTGGCGCCCAACTCAAACTTAACTTGTTTCATTGGCGCCCAACTAAAACTTTATAGGTTTCATTGGCGCCCAACGTGGGCGCTCAATTTAAACCATTTTTTTTTTCACTATCTACCATAGTCAGATAACGTTTGTGTAAGGGAGAGGGAATTGCTCTATCAAGAATAATTAACACGTTTTTGATAAGTTATATGGATTTATTTGAAAAAAAAATATAATTTTAAAGCGATTGAAATGCCGAGTACGCTTCTCTTCGTGACAAAATATTTAGTAAGCAATTTCGCTACGAGTTTTGTAATATTGTAATATGAATAAAGTATGATTGCGTTTTGGGCATATCATCCTCTCTGCATGTGGTGGTAACAATAAAGGGGTGGTACGGCATCAACAAATCTCTGTCTCCCTTTTGTCCTCGTTCTACTATTACGGGGATTCATTAATACATCAGTGGAGAGAGAAAACAAAAATGGAAATTTTGTGAAAGTAGATGTAAAAGTCGAAAGTTACTTCATTTTCTTTGTAAAAGTGTAGCATTTATTTTCTATAATCAAGTTTTTTTTTCTATTTTTTCAGTAAACGGAAAAGTAACGGCCTTGTTCTCGAGTGCGTACCAGTTGATTTCATGTTTTATTATTTTGTTAATATTAAGTTAAATATTTATAAAATGTTAGATAATATATTACATAAATATTTAATTCACAATTTTTTTTTCAAATACCCAACCTTAGAAGCCATCCGCCATCACCTTTTCTTGTTCTCAGTTCTTAGTCTTCATCAGACTCTACATTCTTTCCACTAGGTAGTACTTCTTGCAGAAATTCTCCCTAATTCTAGGAGATTACATATCCAATAGACAGTAATGCCGTCACTTTCCTCAGTTAACTCCTACTCCTACTGACTTCCAAAAATGTTTGACCAGATGTTTGCTGTGTTCCTGTTTTATTTGAACCCTTCCTTTGTTAGGTTAGGGTAGCTGGGAAGGAAGTATAATCCTTCTCCGAGTCATATTTCTTTATACCAAATTTTCGAGAACAGTTGGCAAATGACTAAGAAAATTTTCTTTATTCCTAGGCCTGTTGGTTGTAATGTAGAAGCCTTTTTCCCTACTACTCTGTGTCCCTATTTATTTTTACGTTCAAAAATAAAATATAATATTTTCAGCGTTCGATCCTCCAGATATTCATCTTGAAACGTTCTTTGAATGCCGAAATAAAATAGTAGGTGAGTACTTACTAAATTTATATTATTATCAGATATACCAATTTACATTGAACATCTAGAGAATGCTTGTTAAAATGTGTACAAAAACTAATCATGTTGTGACTGGCTGAATGAAGTTAATTTATGTCTAAAATTTGTTCCAGTCAAAATTAGAAATCCAATAAATAATAAATAATGTTAACATTTTGTTTTGCAGGGGAAAAAGTTGTACTTCAATGTAAAGACACAGGACGTTTAGGAGCTAAAGTTAAATGGAGTCGAGCTAATGGAGCTCCACTACCACCCGGTTCAAATGATATCAACGGAAGTCTCACCTTTCCAAATATACAATTAGAACATGTAGGAACTTATCTTTGTAGCGCCATTGATTATCCAACAAAAAAAGTTGCTGTAGTTGTTACTGTTGTTCGATGTAAGTAAAATGTTTGTAACCATACCGCTCAGTTATTGCTTTAGTTCACTTGAATTTTGGATTTGCAAAAATGTATCAATGCAGTGGTCGGAGCAATTGATAAGATGATAGAGCAATGAAATCGGTTGTGTTCAGTTAATACACTTATGTTTCATTTCCAAAATTCATCTAAATAAAATTAAATTATTACAAATAAACATTTTTTTTAGCTTGTCCCGTTGGATATTCTGGAACTTTTTGCAAGGTAAACGGCAAATAATATACGTAGGTATTATAAATATTATCATTTTTTTTTCAATTTCCAGAAATGTTCTCCCGGTTTTGTTCGGCAAAATAGCGAACCATGGTTGGGATTATGTACCAAGGAACCGGTAAGATGTCCACCAGGAATGTACAACGATGGAAGAGAATGCCAAATATGTCCTTGTCCTCATACAACTTCAGGAAATCAGTGAGTTTTTTTTTTAAATAGTCTGTACATTTTCTTGACTGAATTGTCAATTTTCCGAAAGGTTTGGACGATCCTGTCAACTTGCTCGCAACGGAGAAGTCATCTGTAATTGTCCACCTGAATATGTAGGAAACAGATGCGAAAAATGCGCACCTGGTTATGTTGGTAATCCTTCGGTTTTTGGTGATTCCTGTAGGCGCATACGACCAACAAGACCTTATTGTGATTCTGCCGGTTCTATCGATTCTACACTAGATCAATACGGTCGCTGTCGTTGCAAGGTAGGTATCTAGAATGTTTCAAATATTAATTTGTTTTTATGTAAATCATAAGTTATAGAAATTTCATTTTTTCGCATGCTATTCGTTTTTGAAAAATATGTGGTAAGTGAAAACGTTTTCAAAATTGTAAAATTTAATGATATTTTAAATATTCGCAATTATAGAATTTGGTTGATGGTCCAACTTGTAATCAATGTAAGGCAAATTCATTCCATTTGAGCAGTCAAAATCAATTCGGTTGCGTCTCCTGTTTCTGTATGGGAGTATCTTCGCAATGTTCCAGTTCCAATTGGTACAGATCACAGGTAAGTAAACTTTATAACCCCAAGGTACCAACCAATAACATCAACTTATGTGTATAGGTTTCCAACATTTTCGTATCTTCCATAAACCAGTTCAAACTAGTCGGCAACGAAACTCCAATCACCGAAGGAATAAGATTAGATTCGCAAGATCGACAAATATCTTATAGCGGCTTTAGATCTTCCGATGTCTATTATTGGTCACTTCCATCACGTTATCAAGGCAATAAACTGACATCTTACGGTGGATATTTGAGGTATTCGTTACGTCACAAGTCAATACCAGGAGGTCAAAGTTCTAGAAATAATGCCGCCGACGTGGAACTTGTCAGCGTAAGTTTGTTGTTTTTTTGAGAAACATTTTCAATCTAATTTCATCATTTTTCTATTCCAGAAAAATAAAATTAATTTGTTGTATTACAACCGTAACCAAACTCAACCAAATCCCAACGGTGCACTAACTTTCGCCGTTCCAATTTTGGAACAACATTGGCAACGTATCGACGGTCAAATTGCCGATAGAGAAGATCTACTTATGGTATTGGCTAATCTCGAAGCTATTTACATTAAAGCTACTTATTTCACCAATACAAATGAATCATCGTAAGTTATTTTTTTCAAGTTTATTTAAAAAGAATATTGTTTCAAAATATTATAAAACATTTCAGATTGATTTCCGTTTCGTTGGATACTGCCACAGATCAAAATACAGGCTCTACTCAAAGAGCAGTTGAAGTTGAACAATGTCATTGTCCCGAAGGATACACCGGTCTATCCTGTGAAACTTGTGATGTAGGTTACACCAGAACAACGAGCGGTCTTTATCTCGGCATGTGTGAACCTTGTGACTGTAATCATTACTCGAAGGAATGTGATCCAGACACCGGTATTTGTTTGGTAAGTTTCAATTTTTTTGAGAATTTGCTTTGAAACTTTTGTTTAAAAAACCGTACATTTCTTTAGCATTGTAAAGATGGCACCACCGGAGATTATTGTGATGAATGTCTGCCGGGATACACTGGAGATCCAAGCAATGGAGTTCCTTGTACGTATGGTGGAGCTTCGCCGCCCTATTATTGCAACCCATGTGTGAATGTATCTAAGTCTTACGTAGATGTCAATGAGGGATTACCAGTCGAAATTCAGTGTGTTGCTTCTGGAGTACCAACTCCCAATATTGGTATTGTCAGAGCTGATGGCAAGCAACTAAGTCCAGAACTGGTAAATAATAATACTAATCATCATGATGAAATTAACTTTAACCGGACACAAAAATTTTATTGTTAACTTTCAGCGTTTCAAAAATGGTGTAGTCCACTTACGCCAATCCCGTTTGTCAGATTCCGGAGAGTATATCTGTACAGCATGGAATCGTCAAGGTAGTAGCAATGTTAGATTCACCATAATAGTGCGCGAAGTCCAAGTAAACATATCTCCTTCATATTTCACCGGAAGTCCAGGCGATACCGTCATGCTCAGATGTAGCAGCTCATCTTATGAACAAAATATAAAATGGAGCAAACAAGATGGCAATCTTCCTTACAATTCGGTCGAAGATAGAGGAAATTTGACCATTCGTAATGCTTCACCAGACGATTCCGGTGTGTATATTTGTACTATAACATCAACAACAGGTACCAGAGGTTTCAACAGAGCCACGGTTACTATTTCCGGAAGTAAGGAGGGGTGAGTATAACTTTGTTTATCTTTCAAATTCTTCAATACTAATAAGAATTGATACATTTTCAGATCTCCTCCTAAAGCTGCGATATTTTTAACTTTAAATCGAGGTGATGATTTTAAAATCCCATGTTACGCTACAGGAGTACCACCACCGTCTGTGCAATGGACGAGACGTGGAGGTGAACTCGGTCGTAACACAAAACAAGTCGGATCCACTCTAGTTATCTCTGATGCCGCAGTAGAAGATCGTGGTGTCTACGTCTGTGAATCCTCCAATGTCTACGGACTTGCTCAAGCTACTGTTGTAGTAGAGGTTATAAGTAAGTATACCGTTTACACAGTTAATTCATCTAAACAATGGACTACATATATATGATTTTCTTTAAACTTGGAAACACCACGTCTCGAAATTTATCCCAGTATTAGTCAGACGGTAATCGCTGGCAATAGTGCTGTTTTGCAATGTAGGGCTATTGTTGGAATTCCAACACCGACAGTGATCTGGTCGAGGAAAAACAATTTACCTCTTAGTTCAAATATCATAGAAATTGCTGGTGGTGCTTTGAGTTACTTGGTTAAAAAATACACTGGGATAGTATGGAGGACACTTTAGTATATATAAATCAGTACCTAACGCTGAAAGGTTGAAGAATTAAAAATTAATGTCTTGTTTAAACTTTTTAGAAAGAAGAAGAAAGAACAAGAATAAAAGAACAAGAATAAAACCCCAGGCAGTGGCGAATTTAGGCTTAGCTCCGTGAGGCCCGGACCTAGGGCGGCAAATTTTGTTGGGAGCCAATCTACCTAAACAAAATTCAATAAATTTATGTATATAAAAAATATAATATTTAGGAAAGAAAAAGAGCGCCATATCGTCTCGTGCCTAGGGCGCCCTCAAACCTAAAACCACAACTAACCTCAGGATATAAAAAAACGCAATATAATAAAGTATGTACAAAAAGTACGAGGAGTAATAAACCCTAATTAAGTATGCAAAACCTTTACAGGGAGCACCATGAAATTTTTGATAAATCTCTTACTTTAAATTACATTTCTTCCGTAAATCTAAAAACCAGGTAGGTCGACCCCGTATTTGTTTCAGTTGTAGCAAAGTTTAGGGTTTCTTCATTGTTAAAGGATTAGCAGATAAGCAATAACGCAATGCAGTGGTGTGTATTTTGGGAAAAAAATACGTTTTAAATTATAATATAATAAAAAATGAAAAGAAATAATTTAGTATTGGAATACATTTATTACTTACATTTTATTCTACGAGTATATCCGACTCGGAAGAGGAAGAATCGTTGTTGACATTAATAATAATAGGGTCGATTAAATCATCACAAATATTGTCAATTTTCCACATATTTGCCTCTACTTTGATAACATGCTCGATACAGTTTGTCCAATTTTCCTTACTAACATGACTTACAGCACTCTCAAACAATTTCACAACATCGTTTTTATTTTAAAAGTAGTATTTTTTTTCCAACTTCCCCCTTTACCTGAGCCCATATTAATTCTATGGGATTAAGTTCACAATGATAAGGGGGAAGTCGAAGAACTGATATACCACGAGAAGAAGCCATTTCTTCTACAATGTAGGTTTTGTATTTTTTCTTGTTCATTTTTGCAATTCTGTAAAGTTCTTTCCTTAGTGGATCTTTTGGAAACTTAATATTTTTCGAAATAAGCCACTCCAAAAGCTCTGCTTTACGCCAACGACTTGTGGGCAATGCTTCTCGTAACCGTGAATGGTAACTTGCGTTGTCCATAACAATAACAGCCCCTTTTGGAATCATATCCAACATTTGAACAAACCATTCCTCGAAGACATCCCCATTCATATCTTCGTGATAGTCCCCCGTGCGTTTTGAAATAAAAGTTAATAATCCACCATCAACAAAACCTTCAGAACTTCCAACATGGACAATGATAAGTCTTTTTCCTTTTCCAGATGGTGGCTGCAAACCTAACGACAAACCTTCCACGAATGCCTGCCTTCCGCTTTTAATGTTTTCATCTTGCCAAGATTTGGAAACTGTATATCCAGCATTTATCCATGTTTCTTCTAAGTAGAAGATTTTCAAATTTTGTTCTCTGGCATGTCGAATGTTTCTTAAATAGTCTCTTCTCCAAAAAACTATTTCCGGTTTATCTATCAAGAGAGATTTTCTATTATGTTTTGTATATCTGAAATACAAAATGTACCTTACGGTATACCCTCTTAAAATATATTTTGGTACGTCTATGAAATCTACTTAAATGAATGATTTATTACTCCTTGTCCTTTCTATATAGACTTTAGTTATTAAATACTTAATTTTATATATTTCACACCTCATGTGTTCATATTATTGTTGCAATTAATGTTATCAGTATTTTTTTTATTATTGAATAGGCCAGTCGGTATGGGTCATTTTAGACCAAAATTACAAGTAATTAGCAATACGGCTGATATTTTTTTCATAATTACCCTAAAGTATGTAGATTAATATAAAAAATAATTTACCAGTCTCTCTATTTACTCGTAGTTGTTACCCCTATCGTCTGGCCTAGAAAGGATTCAAAAAATTCATTCAAGTAACTCAATGTTTCTATAAACATTAAATACTAAATTTGAAATACAGCAATTTTATAATTACCTTTATTTTCGTGCCATTTTACATAATAGTATAAGTGAAAAAAAAAAGTTAAATACAGAAAAATATTTGTTTTATTTAAAACTCCACTAATTTCACCCACTTCCTTAAACACATAACATCATGTCCTACCAATTTATTCCGTTTGAATAAAGTAGACCCGTCGCCTCTACGTCACTGGTGATGGCGTGAGTAATCCCAGCTGGCAAATCTGTCTACGACAGAATCACAAAAGAAGCTCGAGGCGATCCTCATCCTCGTTACTCGAATAAAAAAAAGGAACCCATACCAAAAGAAGTGGTGGAACTTGAGAGAAGAGAGAACCACCATCAACCATCATACAAACAGTACCATTCTAATATGCCTTCGAATCGTTTGGTGCTTTTACAAACAAAAAATTTAATAACTAATGAAGTATGAATAGAAAGAAAATATATCTGTGATAAAATTTAATGTTAGATACTAAACGTTTTTTTTTGTGATATAAGTAATATCGTTTGAAATTTTCTAAAGGAAAACCTGATTTATTACTTACGTGTTTTTGTGGTGTACGCTAAAAGTTACATGAATTTGTTTAAATAAAGTGAAGGTCGTGTCGAAAAGATAAGCAAGTCAGTTGGATATTAAGTTTTTCAACAAACAGTAGTGTTTTGATATTACCTACCTACTGTCTTCAAAGGATTACATCGGCTACCTGCTTATAGAAACTATAAAATGGTGAGTATATATACAAATTCAATGTGTACATTTTTATTTAAATCGAAATGGTTATAAAGCACGATCTGTATATACAGAGTGAATCAGTGAAAACAAAT
>CAJUYH010011059.1:0-11494 GCA_910591685.1 Galerucella tenella
TTCGTGGCCGGCGTGTGCACTACTACATAAGAGAAATAGCGAGAGACTTAACAAAAAAAGAAAAGAGAGAGAAAATGAAAAAGCGGCGAGCTATAAACTGTGGGCTAATATAGAAATGGGGGGGGGAAAAAAAAAAAAAAAAAAAAAAATGTGGAGAATGAAAGCGAGAATGAGATACGAATGGGGGAAAAGGTCTTTCACTAGACTCCTGCGACTTTGAAATGTCGACGGTTTGGAATCAAACGTTGGTTGGAAATGAAGTTAAATGTATGTGTGTGTAGATAGATATATATATATATATATATATATATATATATATATATGGTTTAAATACTGTGGCATATGGAAGTATGAGGAGTAGAGTTGGAGTAGGCGAAAGGTAAACAGAAGAAAATACGAACGAGAGAGAAAGGTAAGAATTAGGGAAGGAGCGTGTCCTTTCCTATAAACTCAACATTTAGCCTGGTTCTTTGGCAATATCGACTATATAACGGTGGATGAGGCGACAAAAGGGCCCGAGGGGACGTCGACGACAACCACACCAAGTCCCCCGTATTACTCAAGCTATGTAAATGAATTTCGTTTAATTATCCGGTGGGGCCGAGGGTGAGGTCGCGAATCGTCGGAGAAAGGGCGGTTGATGGAGGATACTCTCTCGCTGTTTCGTTTCTTCTCTTTGCAATTTGGCTCACTTGCTTGTTCCCTCGGTCTTATATCAGCTCCTGTATACCAAGTCCCAGTAAAGACACAGTGAGTGCGACAAAGCAAGAATATACTTCTCATATATATGTATATATTGTGGAGTGCCCGTGAATTCACTACGACGGCACTTTGCCAGAGCTCTAAAATTTCTCTTCTTACTACTTGCTCTTCATGTATTTTTTTTTCTTTTTAATTTTTTTTTTATTTTTACTCTTTCTCTATATAGCCCTCGCACTCTCTCCCTTCTCTTCTCATTTCACTTCTCGTTGGTATTACGAGCGCGCGCCGCCGTCCACAATTTAACCCTTTCGTTCATTAAATAGAATCAATTTTTTATTATTTTTTGCAATTTTTCATTTTCTTCTTTTCCTTTTTTAATTTTTATTTTGTGCTTTTGTTGTTTTTTTTTTCTTTTTTTTTTTTACTTTCTTGTCTCCAATTATTTATATTGGGCAGTGGAAGCAAAATATTATTTACGTTTGGAATATATTGATGTATAATTAATGAATAGATTGAACAATATTTTATTTATTCTACTGTCATTCACACTTGCTGAATTCTCGTTAATATATTAATTGAAGTAATATTTTTTTAAAACAGTGCGAAATAATAAATTTATTCGGGAAACAAAAATTTATACATTCTTCATGAAAAAAAAAAAAAACAAATATAAAAAAAAAGTATACATAGATGTCTCTTGTAAATTTTTCTCATTTTCACCGGGCGCACATGAATATACGGAATAAAATTCTCGTTATATACACACACACACACACACAGTCACACGCACGTACGTACATACATACATAAATGTATATGTGAATATGTATAGACGGTGGCCGGAGATTCGGTGGGTGCACACGCGCACGCGGCGCTGGGTTGAGCGCGCGGGTGAGAGGAATTTAATTTAGAACTTGATTTATATTTTAGCGGGCCATAAAATGGGGAAATAATTTGTCCCCAGAATACGTATATGAGATGAGAGGAAGAAGAGGAAGAAAGGGGAGCGGAATATACCCTCGACAGTGTGCGCTCACCCACGCGAATGAGTTTCAAGCGGTGGCAAACCATATACGTACCTCTTCTCTATACTCTTGCTCCACACTTCTTAGTAGTATGTGAGCTCATAGCCACTATAGTCATCCATATGTCTCTCTTTCATACTATATATATATATATTATATGGTTTTTGATGTATAAATATATATATGTACTCACTTAATTCCGAAACTATTCGCAATTCGCAAGACCATCCAATCATACTTGACACTTTATCATCACTTGCATTATAAAAATCCACAAGTTTTATTATCTCAATGAAGATTACCAAAAAGTTGAATGAAATGGTGGTACAAATTTTTCTCTAAAATGGTAAATGATATTGAACGTTGTACTGTTGTGGATTAAATCTTTTGACATTTTGTATAATAGAGGTTCTGAACAGTAGCTCAAATGAATATTGAAAGATTTGACATTAGGTTAAATCAAGTGTAAATGTTTATTTTTTTATTTAATTTAATTTTGCCACTTAGTGATATTAGTTCATGTGTGAATAATGAATTTGTTATGTTTGATGTAACGTCAAACAGAGATAAACACAATGAAAAGACAGTTGAATAAAAATTGTGTAAAGCCAAATGGATTTTAAAATCAATCCGAATAATAATATAGACATATTTCAGTATAGTTAATTAAATAAATGATATTAATTGTGCAATATAGTTTCTAATTAAAGGATATATCCAACGGGTAATGTACAAAATTCAATTTTATTCATAATTCACAATCGAACATTTTATCGATAAATAAAAATATATCCAAAGGTAAAGTAAAAATTCCAATTAATACAGAAAGTTCATGAGTAATTTTCAACTGAGAAATAATATAAACAAGTAATAAATTTCTCCATGATATATTTAAAGTACCTGCACTGAACGTATTTTTGTTTTATTTCTCATTGACATCTGCAGACTGGTTAGGAAATTTCACTCAAGACGATCGTAGTAAAATTACAACGTAAAAATAATGATTAAAACCGGTTTATAAAAATACACATTTAAATTTCAATTTGTTTACTCTGTTGCTGAAATGAACATGAGAGAGTATGAAATAAAAGAAAATATATAGATAAGTTAATATAGAATGAAATAGATAACTAGTGTATGAGGGCAAATAGGAGAAGTTGACGAAAGATCAAGAGATGTACAAATATATAACTATACATGTTGAACGTGATGTGAGAATGAAGTGGAGTGTATGCACGAATTCAGAGACTGAGGGATTCATTAAGGTTGGATGGAGGTGTTAATATACAGTATGAACATTCCCGTTGGGAGTTACATGAGTACAGGTATATATTACGTCATACGTATATAAGACACGATGGCAAAGTAGTGCGCAGTGTCGGCAGCGGCCAAGAGAATGAAGAAGAAGATGGTCGGCGACGTTGGAGGAAGGTGAGATAGAAAATGAAAATTGGACGGGAGATAGAAGGTGGTATTTTGAAGGTGTACAGTCTCGAAGTAAAGGTTGGAAGCCGTGTGTTCGTTCCAGTCTATATATACATACATATACGAAGCAACGTAGATGAGGCTATGAAGCTAAATTACGTGACGCCGCGCCGGCAAGACGGAACTATTAGCCAAGATTTAGATACGACTACGCGCGTGAAACAGTCTCATTCGCTTGCAAGTATCCCCATCTCTGAGCTCTTCCCTATCGCTTTGCTTCGCTTTCGCTTCCAAGACTATCCTAAATATATATATAAATATAAGGTAGCGGATGACGATGCACATCTGCAATGTACTTTTATATACATCAGGTTGAGTATATAATTTAAGAACTCAATAAAACATTAATTAACATAAAATATTTACGGGTAGAAATGTTTAATTAATTTCAAGTTTATAATTAATTTAAAAAGTTGAAAGGACCAAGGGGGATTACAAGATATAGAATTGTGAATGTGTGCGTGTGTGTGTGTGTGTGTGTGTGTGTGCGCGGTGATAAATGTATAATGTGAAAGTCGAATCATTACGCAAGAATTAAGTAACAAACATTTGTAGAGTATTATTTAAATATTTTTCTTGTATTTTTTTTTTTGTTCAATGTGTGTATGTGCGTGCATAATATTTGTTTGTATATTGTTATATGTATATGTGTGTGTAATCACGAGTACTGCAGATCGATTCTATGGTCGATTGTCTTTGTGTGGATATTGAAATTGATCATTAATATTTATGCGATTTTTTTCAATACTGTCAACTCTCATACTATCTTTCTATCATCCACTGTCTCAATTTTTACATATACCTCATTTGAGATTTATAATAAACACTTGTACTACTCAAGGAACATCGAATTCCTATTCACTCTCCGACTTTACGTCACTTCCTCTTCGTTTTTCTTCAATTTTCGGTATCAATATTTGCACAATTCCGCCGGTGAAAATGTCAAACTATTTGCCCACGTATAATTGTCAAAGCGGCAAATTACATTTAAAAATTTTATTTATGTATATTATCACAAGAAAAGTAAATAATAAAGAAGATAAATTAAGCATATAAATATATATTTATATTTTTTTTTATTTATAATTAATTCACACCCTGGAGAAAACAGAATATTAAAATAAAAAGATAAATATCGTAAATTTATTTCTGTCTTTTAGTTTCTTATTTCATTTTATTTTATTCATATTGCTATTGTTATATTTTTTTTTTTTTTTTCATTCGGTTTTGTATATAATAACGAGAAATAATTTATTGCTTTAATACAAATGAATGGTGTTGAAAGAATCATAAAGCAGCTATATCATATTTCAATCGGAAGAAAAATTTATCGGATTGTCAGTAAAAATTGGCTTCGCTTCATCGGTCGCAATGCGATAAGCTGCGAGTATGATAAGGAGAGAATGAAAACGAAGGAGAGAGAGAGAGAGAGAGAGAGAGAGAGAGACAGAGGAAGAGGGACAGCATAGCGGCATATTATATATAAAAGAGCGTTGTATGTCACTCTGAACGCAACAAGTTGCTTTTCTCTGCTGCCTCCACTCTTCCTCTTCTTCCTTCATTATCAAACTCCACAATTCTCCACCACCACTATCACCACAGTTACCTTCTTTTCCTCCCGCTTACACCCTCATCTCTCATCATCTAGGTATACTATATATCAGCCAATTGTCACTAGAGTTCTAACGATACATAATACAAAATTGTCTGATAGGTGTTGCATAAATTTTACAAACAGTCGATATTGATTTGAGATTTAAAAATTAAAATTCGCGAGATTTTAATAGCAATAAATTTCGTTGCAATTTAGTACATGATTTTTCAATCATTACTGCATTGTCAATGAATTTGTTTGTGCAAATGCTGATGTGACATCGGCGAAACAATACCAAGAAAAAAAAAAAGAAAACTGAAGAATGGAAAAAATAAAATGACAATTTACACTGGAAACATTACATTTGATAAATAAAAGATAGCAGGACTTTTTGTAATTATATATTACTGTTGATCATTGAAAACACAAGCTTTGAAAGAAAATGATAAATGATCCGCGGCCATATTGGATATCGCATGTCACAGTGAAACATTGCAACAATGTAAATCAAAATGAATTTAAATACTCTATGACAATTAGAAATTTGATATCCAGTTGTTGTATTTATTAATAATATATTTATCATTGATATTTAATAATTATAACTTTATTTCAATTATTCTGCTAATGAAATACCGGATTTTAATTAGCAAAACAATTATAATTCTCATCTCTACTTTTCGCACATTCTGATCTTAATATCTTTAATTAATATATGTATAAAATAATCACCATCATTTTAGTCTTTTTATAGTTTTATATAAACACAATTCACTTTAGAAATATAATTTATATTTATTGTTCAGATTTTAATCAATAAGAAAAAATGGTCAAGTAGAATGATAAATACTTATGTCAAATATTTGAAATATTTAATAATTTGAAAAGTTTAAGAAGTTTTTCAATGTATGTCATATATATATATATATATACTTATATACAGTTTATATCTCAGCAAAGAGAATAATAAATAAATACGAAGTATTTGCGAAATTTTTATATCCAGAATAGAGTAAATGTTGAAGAATCTAGTAGAAATATCGATTATAGGTCAGACGCGATATATTATATAAAAAAAATGTATACGACGAGTGGGTCTTGAGTAGCTTCACAGTGGACTTTTGTAACAGAATAATGGCAAAGTTAGTCACATAATCATATATATATATATATATATATATATATGAAGAAAGAGTTTCGGTAAACAAGGCTCAAGGATTCATAAAGTTACGAAATTATATCTATATTTACATTATATTCACATTATATCGATATTTACATAAATACAATATTTACATACAATCTTTTTTTCTTTGCTTCGCATTTTGCTTTTTACCCTTATAACATACACATGCACGATAATTTATCGTATCTGACATCAAAAGCATGAGCAACTTTGAATGCAATATGACAATGTGACAATACTGAAATAAAATACAAATAATTTTCTCATTACACGTATTCTTATTAATATTACTTTCGTCACTATTGTTATTATTATCTCTTTATACATTATTCATTTGATTTTAATGTTATCTGATACCTTCCAATTCGTCTCAAATAAATTCATCAATCGATTTATTACTCCATAGAAATTTATTAGGATGAATATTCTCAGATTTATTGCAATCTATTTTTACAATGACACAAACATAAGAGAATTATTATTTAAAATTTATTTTCACCAATTGGATATGTTTATTCATTAGTTAGATATTATTACACTTCACATGCATAAAATATTTTTATCCGTCGAATGTAAAATAATAATGTCAATTAATATGTCTGGATACTATTTCTGTGTTCTATTATAAAATTTCGTTCGGGTATGAATTGCAATCGGGAAAATTGTATCCCACAATATTCTATAACATCAGTAGACAGATTTGCCATGTATATACATATCAATATAACTAACTATACAAAATACATATACATACATAGTCTATGGGAAGTTGATGCATCAACATCAAAGTACACCGCGTCATGGCAACACTGCTATTGCACTCAGAACTAACCTTTGCATCTACATACAGGCCTATTCACACACACGCATACATATGCATACACAAATTCTCAATATGTCAATAGGTGTATCCAGGTATTTATAATGGCCGAACATTGGCCGGCCTTTACATACCTGCCTGGTGTAAACTCTACTGCGACTACTTCTATGAAAACCGCGCCGGAAATTCTACGACAGTGGCCACTCGCGTTCCCTCACACAGACACACATTATTTTTATTTGTTTATATATACAGCGTGCATATATTTTTATACAAGCCAACAATACGTAGATGTTAGTGGAAAAAAAAAAAAAAAAAGAACGAGCGGAAAACTAAAAGGAATGCGAATGTGAGTTTCGCCTGTGCACTCTCATACATTTTACGGCATTCTCACAAAGGCACTGGTATTATTACATTCTTTTACGTCAAACCAGCTTGGAATTAATTGCATTTGGTTGCCTATTTGCTTGTGCACACTCATGTTTGAGTATATGTGTATATAATATATATATAGGTATATGGTTATATAAAAAATTATAATTTATATATTTTGATTCATACAAAAAATCTATTTTTCGTATTATGACAAAATTGTGAACGTATTTTTTATTATTTTATTTATTTTATGCAGTAGTGGAAATATTTCTAATGAAGGTATAGAGAAAAAAGCGAAAGGGGGCGGGATATAAAAAATGAAATAATAATTAGTTGAAAGACCATGAAAATTATTCTGTGTCAGTGAATTCTTCTTCTTTTTTTTGTCTTTCGCCTCTTTTTTTCCATTTCTCTCGAACTATTATCGAAATATACTCGCACAAGTCAAGCGTACAACTAAAACGAGCGTAATTATATTTGTATACATAAAAATTTATATTCGTCTTTTTGGATGAGCAGAGATGAAACGAAGCGATAGATAAAGAATTAAAATGAGAAAGAATGAGCAGCTGAACAAAAGAGAAAAAAAAAAAAAAATAGGAGCCAAGTAAAATCCATTTCGTCATGGATGAACATTACCACTAGACACTAATACGCCACGTCACGTTTCTAATTATCCTCAGTGTGTATATGTGTGCGTGTGTGTGTTTGTGTGTGTATACGCGTATAAGAGAGAGAGAGAGACAGAGATGGCGCTCTAGTTGAAGGAATTCTCGACTCAGTAACCAATACCATTTTCCAAGCACGAACTCCACTGTACGAACTTTAACCAAACCGACTTGATACTGTAGATAGACACGCATACACCTACATATAAAACACACATAATATAACAGACAAAAAAACATACAACTGTCATTAATAAATTTTACAGTTATGTCACATCAAAGTCCCAACATGCAAAAATCCAAAGCATATTCCAATATTCATATAAAATATTGAATCGCTACCATATATAGATACATTTATATCAATACTTATTTATTCCATTGATGTCATTCGGCAATTTACTTTTTTCCTTACTTTGTCATTTATATGACAAGGATCTAAAGAGTTTTTGGTTTGAAATGGCAACTCGTGACTTTTGATGTTACGAATGCGCCAGAAGTAAAATTTTACCTTACTCCGTCTCAGTCAACGTCAACCCAATACTGTACTAGCAGTACTGCTTCTACTTGTGCTTATACATATATATGTATATGTATACCTGGTGGTGGTGATGATAGTGCATTTCCTCCATATATATATATACATATATACATACATATATATATATGGGTGTATGTAGGAAGAGCCAAGCTTCAGGTAGACTAGAGGCACTTTCAACTTAGTAGAGTAGTGGTTATATGGGTTTCTGAGCATTTTGATTCTGCTGACCACTGTGCATCACATCCTCGGCCCGATTCACACTGTCTAGTCTACGTGGTCCGCCTTTAAACCGTTATCACTAGTACTAGTACATGTACATAACGTTACACGAAAAATGTCTCGTCGCACATTTAAAATATTTCTCACTGGAATGTGGATGCCGGTGTCTCTATTTGTATATAATCTCGTATGTGTAGTGTGGGACTGTATGATAAAATTGATATAACGAATTAAAATTAAGAGTTAAAATTAATGCTGGTTATTAGAAAATTAACAAAGTGTTTATAGAGTTAAATTGTGAGCGATGTGAATGGACAGAGTGTCGTCGTTCAACTGCCTATTTCCTTCATGACATAGGGTTCATATACCTGAACAAGCTTTTCATCTGCATTCCCTGTATATTATTAAAGTAAAAGTATAATTAATAAAGAGAGTCTTGTCTGGGCTATTGTGAATATTGGCGACAGGCTTGATGAACATTGAATTGCTTATAAGATTGAACTAGACAATACTGAATATAGATAATTCTTGAAATACTGATGAACACTTCAACTTAAGGGAAGAAATATAATTAGACATATTCTATATTGAACCCGACTAAAATCATTCTGCTATTCTATGACGATACTGATTATTTATTTGTTAATGTGATAATGAATTTCACTTTTATTGAAATTGTAGAAATAGCAATTGCGATAGCTGATGTTGTGATTTATTTTTTGCGAAATTTTTTTGTCATTTGGTCATATGAAATTTCGTGGAATAGGATGGAGATTTTGTGGTTTGTGTTTTTTTTCAGTCCAAGTGGAACAAAGACTGGGGTATTGTTTGATAATGATATGTTTATTTTATTGTTGCCATTATTCGTTAAGCGAAATAGAAACATTTTCAATTCTTTGGAATATTTTTTGTAATTATATTTATGTTTTTTTGTTCTCTTTCTATTAATATTTCTTTGTTTTTTCTTTCTTTCAATATTCCATTCTGTTTTTCGTTTCCAATTTATATATTGTTATTTGCAATATTGTCTCTCTGTGTTCAATATATTCATGTTATGTAACACAATTATATATATATATATAATTCTCTTTGTATGACGTTTTCTTTGTCATTTAATCACGCCGGATCTATTTATCTGATTGTGACATTTTCTTTCTATATTTTTGTTTGAATAACCGTTGATAGTTTGTGATTATTTATTGCGGAAGAGAAATTTTCAATTTGTCCAAGTATAACTAATCATATAATTGAAAAATACAAAATTATTTATACAAACGAAATCAGTTATTTTGATGAGAGGTAATTCCATAAAATTCGTCATATCATTATACCAACCTTATTCATGAATTTATTGCATACGTATTTCCCAATAAATTTGCAAATATATTTCAACTGGTTACCTCCACGTATAATTCAATACAAACATATTATTTCACAATTGAATTTATCCACTATGTTATTGGGATATTGGACCACAATTAACATTTTTCATAATATCAATTTTGAATTAGGAAAATTGCATTGACATGATAAAATCTATAAATATTTTTAACTGAGAGAAGTAATGAGAGAAAAATAATTACTCTGTATTGCTGCATCATTTCTTTTTATTATTTATGATATTTACAATGTTTTTGACTGCATTGCAAAAAAATTTATGATAAATTTATAGCGAACGTTTTTCTGGTTAAATTCATATAAAAATCTGACAAGATAAAATTGTCTTATAGTCGAACAATTATTAATTTTTGTTGACAGCATTCAAAAATATGCTAACTAGTACTTAGATCGATATGCCCCATTTATGTATTATTTTTAATATGTCACCTGTTTGTATATTTCAATTTTTTGCGATTCATCTTTTTTTTCTCCTCGATTTTCATGGCTTTCCATACAATCACAAAATTCTTCCAGTTACGACATCTCGCACGGTTTCATCGTGCAATAAAATGAATCCGTATGAGGTTAAGTGAATGTCAATAGTACAAGCACATTTCATCTTACATATCTGTTTGATACTCAACAGTACATATTTGAAATAGAACTTTTCAACCATATCAAATATCATTGTGCCAATATAATGTATGTTTCTTTGATCCATCAAGTGTATATTTGTTGAATATATTGCATGAATGTGTATGCACATATTTCGCCTATGTTTAATAATTTATCAATATTGAATTGAAAAATATGAAATGAATGAATAATCAAATGGAATTAATAAAATTGCTTGAACTCCAAAAATAAAAAAATACAAAAATTAGTGTCCCCTTATCTTTTTACGATTGACATTTTCGTATATAATTGGTAATTGTATTTATATCCCGCACAGACAAATCATTGAATCATTATTATATATTCAACAATGGCTATTCATTATTTAAAAAATTATTTCCATTATTACGAGAAACTATTGAATATTCATTTCAATTTGATAAACCACTTAATTGAATCTCTACATCAGTCTTTTTTCAAATAGCTTGAATGAACCATTAACATATAAGCAATATTTTATTACTTCTATCCACAACATTGAAAAATAAATTAATGACTCACAAATAATTGGCTGCAAGCAAGTGAAAATATACAACAGTCGCTCACTTTTTCAGAATAAATCTTTTTTAAATATATATATATATATATATATATATATATATATATATATATGTTGTACTATTGGAGTATCTTAAATTGATGTGCGGGACATCGAAAAATACGTCAATTTCATAGATGACAGTTTTCCGATTTCTCAGTTGGCGATGAACGGGACAGGGGAGGTTGCCACTATGTCGATGCTTCTCTCTGTGTGGTGCTGATGTCAAGAATTTCCGTTGCGGAAATCGATTCGACGAGCCTTGCGGCTTCTCTTTCCGTCAATT
>CAJUYH010011060.1:0-11492 GCA_910591685.1 Galerucella tenella
TCCCTAGGGAACGTTCTATTCTATCGCCGTCAAGAATCGCGGCCCTGGTGAGTACGGGCTAGCGAGCGAGCGAACGTTTGCTTGTTCGTGTTCAAAAAAGATCGAGAGGAAGGCGGTACATCAAAGAAAATACTTGTTCGTACTCGTTCAGTGAGGACGAGATTTTAATCTTCGAAAGTGCTCCCACTTCGATCGCTTGCGCTTTGCTGCATGAAACTTTGACGGGCCACCACGTGGAAAATTGTTATTTACATTTTAAAATGTATTAATTAGTTTCAAGTTTTGTTGCGTTAATAAAGTTAATTTTGCAGAAAATACGTTCCTACTTACCTTTACATGTTCATGCAAAACTTCAATGATGGCTTTCAGGGACGTATGTAAGGGGGGGAGTTTTGGGGGTTCAAGCACCTGAACAAAATAGGACTGTATAACGGAGACCTCACATACAGGAGATGCAAAAAGGACAACGAAACAGCTCTGCACATATATTATGCAACTGTGAGACGCTGGACCACAGGAAGCAAAAACTATATGGAAGACTCCAAATAACTCCAGAAAACTACAACCAACCAGTAAAGAACCTGTATGAGCTAATACAGGGAACGGATTGGCTGAATAGGCTGTAGTCAGAACATTAAGAGAATCCACAATACGCTCAAGAGGCTGAAGTGGGGGAGCGAAACGAAAAACGATGTTTAAAAATACTTTTAGATGTAGCCAGGTCAAACAAAGAATAAAAAAAAACTTAACATTATTTCTTTTACTTGAAAAATTGCTTTAATGCGGGCACTCGATTTTTTTGCCTTTGGCGGCGCCTTCAATAAAGCTTTCTCCTTCTGAACCTATCAGATGAAAAAAACCAAACCCCCCCCCCCATGAAAAAGCTATAGCTACGTGACTGATGGCTTTACAAACTTCTGGTATTATTTTGGATATAACTTGTTTCGATATTTTAAAAAGCAAAAATCAATATGAGTCGCCCGTTGCAAGAAATCTTAAGGTTACAGCAAGTCTTTCTGCCGCAGGAATAGCTCTTCTGTAGTGTGTATCATTTTTCATTATTTTTGGATCCACCAGTTCTAGCAAAGTTTTAAAATCGTCAGGGGACATTCGGCAAAAATTCTGGAACATTCCGTAATCCTGTTCTACTGTTAAATCTCGCCACTATAAATGTGTTGGTTTTTAAATACAGCTGCTTGCCAAAATTGTTTCTTTCTTTTTTTTCTTTTTCAAATAATTCAATACAACGAAAGCAGCACTAGCTAACAAGTAGATGGATCAACTCCGAACTTGAACATATTCGCTCTGTTTTGGACGAAATATCAATATGTCAAGCAAACATACACGAATGTTTTCTCGTGCTCGCTTTTTTGGTGAATTCGCACCTTCAGCTATAAGAAGTCTTCATCATCAGTTAATTCTTCTAAAAAATCCATGTTTTGAACGTTTATTTAGTTTATTGCTATTTTTCGTTGAAGTTAAAATCTCACAAAATTACATAGTATTGCTTAAAACCATAATCGTTCACTTAACACGCCACTCCAAATAAATCAGGAGGGAATTTATGGTTGAAAATTCATAAAAAATGGATACCGCAAAATAAGAATAAGTGAAACCGCACCCTTCGCACTCACAGAGTATGTGCTCCGCGGTTTCGTCTTCTTCCTGGCAGAACCTGCATAGGCTGTCATCTGCCAGGCCAATTGTGTGCATGTGTTTCTTCAGCCTACAATGCCTACTTTAATAATACTCCATAAAAAATGGTTGGGATCTAAATTTTTTTTTATCCGAAATGTTTATTTATTTTCAGAAATCCATACGACCTCAGTTGTCTTGCTCCTTACGGAGGACCCGTCGATCCTGCTTTAGCTATGGGAGGTTTTCTTGAACCCGGAGAAAATTTAGCTAAAAATCCAGATTATAAGAAAGCCAATACAGTTATTTTAACTTTCATAGTTAATAATTTCCACAACAAAAGTTTATTAGCACCAGCAATGAAATGGGAAGAGGAATTCATTACTTTTATGAAAAATTTCACATCAGGGAATCACAGCAACATGGATATCGCTTTTACTTCCGAGAGATCTATTGAAGACGAACTTAATAAGGAGAGTAAATCTGATGTTGCGACTATTCTCATCTCTTACATGATCATGTTTGCTTATATTGCCATATCTCTGGGACAACTAAATAGTTGTTCTAGACTTCTAGTAGACAGCAAAATCACTCTGGGTGAGTAATGAAGTTTATTATGATTTGGTATTAATTTAAATATTAATGTTTATAAAATATTTCAGGACTTGGTGGAGTATTAATAGTATTAGCATCGGTGGTATCTTCTGTTGGTTTATTCGGTTTCGTTGGGGTTCCTGCAACTCTAATAATTATTGAAGTGATCCCGTTTTTGGTTCTTGCTGTTGGAGTGGACAACATTTTTATTTTAGTTCAAACACATCAAAGAGATACTAAACAACCGAATGAAACTCACGCCCAGCATATTGGTAGAATTTTAGGACAAGTTGGTCCATCTATGTTGTTAACTAGTGTTTCGGAAAGTTGCTGCTTTTTCTTAGGAAGTTTATCAGATATGCCAGCTGTCAAAGCATTTGCATTGTATGCCGGTATGGCACTTTTATTTGATTTCTTGTTACAAATTACTTGTTTTGTAAGTTTGATGGCTTTGGATATCGCCAGACAGTCTGCAAATAGGTAAGTTTACAATAATAATTAATAATCGTGATTGGAGCCATATAATCTCTTTGTATTTTTTTGTTATAGATATGACATATTCTGCTTTATATACGGTTCAAAGAAAAACGAATCTACCTCTTCTGGTGACGGCTTGTTGTATTCATTTTTTAAACACATTTATGTACCTACACTTATGAACAAACCAGTAAGATGTATCGTTATGATAGTATTCTTTGGATGGTTATGTTCTTCAATAGCTGTTGCTCCGCACATAGAAGTCGGCCTTGACCAAGAACTTTCGATGCCAGAAGATAGTTTTGTACTTAAATATTTCAAATCACTTAAGGATTACTTAAGCATAGGTAACCATTTTTTCTTAAATTTTACATTTTTTGTAATTTAATGTATAGTTATTTGTAATAATTTGAAAACGGTATCGTCACTTCGCGGTTTGATGTAGGAGAAGCAAAAAACATCAAATGTTGCAATAGGTTTTATTTATTTGAACAAGCATGACATGAAAAGAAATACCGTGTTAGAACAAACTATTATGCCGGCATTACAAAAGAGAAAATAGGATGAGGTAAAAAAACTGACAAACTGTTTTCAATCTCATGGGGTTGAAAATAAACCCTAATTTGTGTGGTAAACCAAAAAAATATCAACTCGTATATGTTGCTAATGACTAAATAGTTGAAGCTAGATAAAAGTTATAAAATATAATAATATGCATTCAGGAGATATAATTGATCTGTTTTTATTTTTTCTCTCATTTTTTGGGAATCAAACCATAATAATGTTTTTTTATTTCGACGTTTCGGTCGCGTTCCAGCTACCGTTGTCAAGATTAACTAGTAATAAAATAATTTTTTGGTCCCTATCTGACACAACGAAAAAAATATGACAACTAGACAATCAATAATATTTTGAAGTTTAAGACTACAAAACTTTGTTGTCAAATTTTATTAAGGTCCATTCATAGTAGATCACATCTCTGGTGAAATGTAAAATAAAATATTTTATTTTATGACCTTCTAACGATATGATAGTCTACTAGAAATGGAATCCAGTGAAGTGCACGTTCCAGGAACGGTTTTTATTGGGATAGCGCTTTTTTCCGCTTATTTTGGAAATGTTAATAAAACGCGTTTGTTGTTACTTTTTTGTGTATTATTATTCTTGTTTTCAAAATATGTGAGAAAACCTGGATAAAAAATTATGATGCTATTCTGATAATGCAGGTAATTGATCATTGGAAATTTTTCTTTCTAACATTGGTAACCAAATTTGACTACATTCGGCTGAAATACTAGTAATTAAATGCAGATAAATGTGTAGCTAGTATTTCAGCCGGATGTAGTCAAATTTGGTTACCAATGTTAGAAAGAGAAATTTCCAATAATCAATTACCTGCGTTATCAGGATAGCATCATAATTTTTTATCTAGGTTTTCTCATGATTTATCATTGGAATAGTTGTTAATCGATACACACTTCAATACACAAAATCACCAAACTGAGTCATACATATTTTGAAAACAAAAATAATAATACACAAAAAAGTAACAACAAACGCGTTTTATTAACATTTCCAAAATAAGCGGAAAAAAGCGCTATCCCAATAAAAACCGTTCCTGGAACGTGCACTTCACTGGATTCCATTTCTAGTAGACTATCATATCGTTAGAAGGTCATAAAATAAAATATTTTATTTTACATTTTACCAGAGATGTGATCTACTATGAATGGACCTTAATAAAATTTGACAACAAAGTTTTGTAGTCTTAAACTTCAAAATATTATTGATTGTCTATTTTTTTCGTTGTCAGATAGGGACCAAAAAATTATTTTATTACTAGTTAATCTTGACAACGGTAGCTGGAACGCTACCGAAGCGTCGAAATAAAAAATAAAAAAACATTATTGTGGTTTGATTCCCAAAAAATAAGAGAAAAAATAATAAGTAATACCACAAGGAACTTACAGATGATCTATTTTTGTGTAAAATAAATATATAAATAATTTTTTCAGGACCCCCGGTATATTTTGTTGTTAATAGTGGACTGAATTATAGTGATGTCGAATCCCAGAACTTGATTTGTGCTGGGAGATACTGTAAGAGTGATTCCTTAGTATCCCAGTTATATAGCGCTAGTAAAATTCCAGAATACACATACATAGCTCGATCGCCTTCTAGTTGGTTGGATGATTATTTCGATTGGGCAGGAAACGAAAAATGTTGCAAATACAAACAGGCAGATCACAGTTTTTGTCCACATAATAATTTTGGTAAGTATTAGACACCTCCACCTACATCTTGAGAAAAAAATACAACGATTATAAGTATATTTAAAAAAATTACGAACAGTATAACATTATTAAAATAATTTAATAGATTACAAAGGTCCATACTGACACAATTTTTTTTAAATCTTCATTATACACTTACCGACTTAAAATTCGATCCATTCAAAACAATGATTTATTTAAAAATAATATAACTTTCAAATGGGGAGGCTGATTTATTTGAACTTTTAGCAACTTTTAGATAAAATACTGTAGTTTTAAGGTTATTATTCGGACATCTAAAAGTAATTCAGTACTCGCCGCATATACAGGGGAGAAGAGAAAACAATTTATTCCTCTACTTTTGACACACCCTGTAGGTTAATTCTGCTCGTAGATCTGCACACAATTAACTTCATCAAGAAGACTGATTTGTTTTTTTATTTACCCCAATATCTTAATTTGTTTGTGAAATGTGACGGTTTAAAGAAAATGCAACATTTTAAAAATGGTCATAATTTAAATGACTGTAGAGATTAAACTACAAAATAAGAGTGCTGTGGCCAACTCACAATATGACAACTGTCAAATATTCGTTACTTGGCAATTGCAGTTTAATTATCAGTATTTAATTCAACATCATGGTTTTAACACCTACTGATCCAGCACGAGCAGTTGCTCTGGTACAAGACGGTAGGTCTCAGTATTATGCTTCTAGAATATTGGGTGTTACAAGGTGTAGCGTCCAGAGACTTGTACAACGTTTCAATGAAACTGGCAGTTTTTCGAGACGAAGAGGATCTGGCAGACGACGTTCTACAAATGTTCGAGATGATCGTTTGGTAACATTAAACGTTTTGCGAGTAAGAAATACTACTGCTGTCATGGCTCGAAATCGTTTGGAAGAACTACGCCAAGTAGCTGTTAACGAAATAACGATTCGAAGGCGATTACGAGAACATGGATTACGCTCCAGAAGACCTGCAACTGGTCCGGAGTTACTTCGATTTTCCAGGGAGCATCAACATTGGAATGTCGACTGAAGTAAGATTTTATTTTCTGACGAGTCAAGGTTTTGTTTACGTTCTCCAGATGGCCGTGAAAGAATATACCGAAGAAGAGGCGAAAGGTTTGACCAAGCAAATTTTTCCACAAGACTCAGTTATGGACGCTCGACCACATATTGCGAGGATTGTATCTCAATATTTGGACGAAACAGAAATTCAAAGGATGAACTGGCCATCACGTAGCCCAGACCTCAATCCAATTGAGCACGTCTGGGACATGATGGGCAGACGAGTTCGTAACAGAGCTCCTTCTCCAAGTATTTAAATTTTTTGAGAGGTGCATTGGTCCAAGAATGGGATCAGATTCACCAGATGGAGATTCGACATCTAATAGAGGATATGCCACGACGCATTGAGGCAGTTATTCGCGCTCGTGGGGGAAATACCCGTTATTAACTTGTAATAATTATTAGTTTATTTGTTGTTTGATTTTTTCATAAAATCATGTATTACGCTGCTAAAACTGAATAAAAAAATTAAGAATGTTGAATTTTCTTTAAACCGTCACATTTTACAAACAAATTAAGATATTGGGGTAAATAAAAAAACAAAATGTTGGAAACAAATCAGTCTTCTTGATAAAGTCAATTGTGTGCAGATCTACTAGCAGAATAAACCTACAGGGTGTGTCAAAAGTAGATGAAAAATTGTTTTCTTTTCCCCCCTGTATATCCAGCGAATACTGAATTACTTTTAGATGTCCGAATAATAATCTTAAAACTAAAGTATTTTATCTAAAAGCTACTAAAAAATTCAAATAAATCAGCATCCCCATTTGAAAGTTATAGCATTTTTAAATAAATCAATATTTTGAGTGGATCGAATTTTAAGTTGGTAAGGGTATTTGAAGCTATGTTCAACTTAAACTCGAGACGCGTAAAACTAATACAGTAGCGTTATCAAACGGGTTACGGTATAATAAAAAATGGTTAATTTATGCAGTATATTAATAAGGAATTTTAAGGATATTGTTGGAAGAATTAGAAAAGGTTCAACTGGGAATAAAGTGCAAAAAAATATTTTTAATTTGAAAAGGTTTACCTGGAAATTTATTCACAACAATCAATCCTGAATTATCTTCTAGGTAAATAAGTTTAATAAGGGAGAATGGTTAGTTTGCTAATAAATGATTTCAATAGTTAGAATAAGACTTTTTGTTTTTATAAGTTTGTGTTCTGGTTCTAGTTTTAAAATTTCAATTCTACCGATATAAATTTTGTCACAGTTTTCATTACCACATGTTGAGTAATTTATTTACTCCTGACACAGATTATAAAGAGAACAGATACGAATCCCGGTAAAACATCAAACGACTTTCAGCTCCGTCTTCAATGACCTTGTACCTTTAACTCGGTATCGCCGCGATTTTGCCAGTTTAAAATATTTTCTGAATTTCTTACGAATTTGCAGCGTTGGCTCGGGGACAATAACAATTTCTAGTGACGGATCTAGTTTTTTTGGAAGTTTCCTCTAAATCTTTAAAACTGCACCATTTATTTAAACAATAATCACAATCGAATATATATATTTATGTATAATTAAATACATTCTTATGATTTGTTATAAATAGTCATTACTCTTGGGAGATTAATTAATAAATTCATAACACAAATAATTACAAAAATCAACCAAATCTGAAAGTACAAATAATTCTTAATTTATTTATTATCAAAGGAAATACAATAATATACACCTATGCAAGGGAGAATTTTGATAATAATTTGTAGCACCAAAGTTAATATCAAAAACTTTAAAATTTCTTATATCATAGGCCGGGATATTATATATTATATACCCTCATCCTTTGGAAATTTTTGAGTCGTTCTTGTTAATGATTTTGGACATATTGAAATCTGTTTTAAAGCAAATATTCATGTCTAAAGTTTCCAAATTTGTTAGACATTCGAATTGATTATTTTTATATTCGTTATGTGTTTGAATATTCCGTATGTTCCTTGTTAGTTATTTTATAAATTCTGGCCTCTATCTGACACAAATGAAAAAATTCGACAACAATTATTATGTGTTAATCAATGTTATTATTAATTGTAGATTGTGAAGAATGCGACATTAAATTTGCTGGTAAAGAAAATAGACCGACTCCAGACGAATTCAGTCGTTATGTTTCATTTTTCTTACGAGATAATCCAGATGCCGATTGTGCCAAAGCAGGTCACGCTGCTTACGGCCAAGGAGTAGATTATACAACTAACTCCAACAATCGATCCACTGTTGGGGCTTCTTATTTTATGGTATATAACACAATCTTGAAAACATCAGAGGATTATTTCGAAAGTATGAGATCTGCTAGGACAATTGCCACAAATCTAACAAAAACAATCGGTGTTGAAGTTTTCCCATATTCTGTGTTTTATGTTTTTTATGAACAGTATTTAACGATGTGGCCAGATACTTTGTTCAGTATTGGTAAGTAATTGTAAAGCTACTTAAGAGTCTTTGTTCAAACCCGTACACCCTTCACCAAATTCAATTGGCGGCGCGGTGAAAATATTCACTAATAATATTATTACTTATATGCTTTTAAATTCAGTCATTCAGTCACAGTGTTTGAATTAATAAAAATTGTGTTTTTTTAGGAGTAAGTTTGCTGGCTATCTTCGTGGTTACTTTTATTCTCATGGGCTTTGACTTATTTTTAAGTTTAGTAGTAATAATTACAATAACTATGATCATAGTTAATCTGGGAGGTCTCATGTACTGGTGGCACATAACACTTAATGCAGTTTCTCTAGTCAACTTAGTTATGGCTGTCGGTATATCGGTGGAGTTCTGTTCCCACTTAGTCCACACGTTTTCGATGTCAGTGAAAACAACAAGAGTAGAAAGAGCCGCTGATGCTCTAACGACAATGGGCAGTTCCATTTTTTCGGGAATTACTTTAACCAAGTTTGGAGGTATCATCGTATTGTACTTTGCAAAATCCCAGATATTTCAAGTTTTCTACTTCAGAATGTATTTGGGAATAGTACTGTTCGGAGCTGCTCATGGGCTTATCTTCCTACCCGTACTACTCAGTTTTATAGGTAAGTAAACATTCTCATTATTTGTTAAAAAGAAGCTTGTTAAAATTTTATACAGTGTGGAAACCACTTATGGAATAAAATTCTTTGTGTCATTATTTTAGAAAATTATAAAAAATGCCGAGACACGTCAACTTTTCAATTGAGTTGTGCGTTATGTCAACATAAATTTAAATGTGCAGGGTGATTCACGCAAGTATGCCATAGTCGGTGTTGCTTTTTTTAATGAAACACCCTGTACATTTGCATATTTTTGAAATCCTCTTAATGAACCGATTCCAACAAACTAAATAATGTATGGTCAATTATGAATTATACAGGGTGAAATTTTTATTTTTACAGTTATTAAACACATACATAAAATACCTGATGTATTTGATTTTAATACAATAAAATAAATGCTCAAAATGTTCTCCACCTAGTTGTTGGCAATAGCACAGTCTCCTATAGAACTCCTCCTTAACTTTGTTTAAAGTTTGAGGTGAAATATTCCGTATTTCTGTAGTTATCCTGTCTTTGAGGTCTACAATGCTAGTTGGTTGTGTTGCATATATACTTTGTTCTTGAGATAACCCCACAGAAAAAATCTAAAGGCGTAAGGTCTGGCGATCTAGCTGGCCACTCAATAGTACTTCTTCGTCCAATCCATTTATTGGGGAAGATTTCATCTAAACAAGTTCTTACCATTAAAGCATAATGGGGTGTTGCCCCGTCTTGCTGGAACCAAACATTTTCATTCGGTAAGCTAGGATCTATTGCGTTGGTATAAAGTTTGCCAACGCAGGAATAACTTCATTTCTAAGCATATTTAAATATTTTTCAGCTGTCAAATTTTCATCTAAAAAATAGGACCAATAATATGGTCGCCTATGATACCGGCCCAAACGTTCACCTTTTGAGGGTACTGAGTATGTGTCTCACGCATCCAATTAGGATTCTCTGCTGACCAATATCTACAGTTCTGTCGGTTCACCTCTCCATTCAATGTGAATGTTGATTCGTCAAAAAAAAGAATGGCACCAAGAGCTATCTCATTTCTGTTCAACTTATTCATCAATCTTCAGCAGAAATCCTTTCTACGATCTGGATCTTTTATCCACAATAAGCCCAGGAGGCTGAGGTGGTACCGGCGAAAGGACGGCTCCGAAAGAAAAAGAAAAACCTTATTTTCACGTGCAATTTGACGTGTACTTGAAATTGGATTCTCCAACAAAATATCCACTTTCACATCATCTTCAACGAAGTGTGGTTTTCTTTTCAATAGTTTGACATATCCAAGTTCTCTGAATTGTGCATGAATTTTAGACACAGTACTTTGTGAAATATAAAGCAATTCGGGATACCTCTGGGATTATAGTATATTATTAAATGAGCAATTTATGATAACCATAATTCACGATGGGTGACGTTTGCGTCACGAGCCGCAGGCGAGGGGCGCAAGTCACTCAAGTGAATTATGGCCATAAATTGCGAGTAGAATACTATACTTTGTCCACGACACTTAATTTATTTATTAATAAATAAAAGTCAGTAGCGATTTGGCATATTACTAACCTCAAAATGTTGTGGCAGCTACTTCAAATAATTTGACATATATAGAGATGGGCGATACTGTAGAAAGTATCAATACAACGTACCGTTATAAATATATTGTTTTAAAATACTTAATATTGGAAAATATCGCTATGAAAAGTATCAATACTAAAAATTACAATATTTTATAGATAAGATATATGTCAGAAACAAATTTCCTGAACAAAATACACAGATTTAATAGTTTATTCCATATTGTACCCCCATCTCTAGTCGTGAATTATGAACCATAATACACTACACTACACTACAGTGTATTATGAACCATAATTCACGACAGTTGATATATGGGTACCATATACCTTTAGTTAGGAGGTAAAATATTGACTTATTATTAGGTGGTCGTGGACAAAATAATTTTGCCAATTCAACTTGACTTCTGCAGTTATCCCCGTGCCCGATCATCATTAAAATCTCAATTCGGTGAGTCTCAGTTAAATATTTCATTGTTATGTCGACAGGGAAAGAGTGTTTGACAAAGATTTTACTTTTTCAGTATAAACTGTCAACACATCAACAACTGACAAAATAGAAAACAATCCACATTATGTGGTTTCCACACTGTATATACTTACAGTTTGAACAACAGATATAGTGACTGTAGAAGTTTATAATATTTATACTCTACTTCTTAATTGTCAAATACATGTCGATTAAAAACGGTTTGCACACTTTCCAAACAAGGAATCTCATCCTCTTTTAATGGAACTTAACAAACTGTAGTTTTAGTGAAATACGAGTATCTGGAAAATATAATTCATTATTAGAACTATACTTTGGCAAGTTTATCTGAAACCGTGAAAGGAATGCAGTCG
>CAJUYH010011061.1:0-11491 GCA_910591685.1 Galerucella tenella
CTTAAATTAAAAGTTAAAATTGCCTATGATAATTTTGTAAAAGTTACTGAACAACATATTAAAAACGAACCAAAATCTTTTTGGTCTTTTATTAGCTCAAAAAAAATAGTACCTCCTCAATACCTAGCACGATGACATTTGATGACAGATCACTAAATAAAGCTGAAGACATAGTTAATGGATTTGCTGAATTTTTCTCAAACAACTATACGATACCTTATGACACAAACTTTGTTAACAAACTAACTAACAATACCACAATCAATATATCTTACATCACTGAGGAAGAGGTACTTATTGCATTAAAAAAACTGAAGCCCAAACCAACAGCTGGTACTGATAATATTCCCGCCTTTATAATTAGAGATTGTGCTCAAGTTTTATCTTAACCATTAACGGTCATTTTCAACATCATTGTGAGAACCAGTCATTTTCCAGACTGCTGGAAATCTTCATATATCTGTCCTATATTTAAAAAAGGGAATAAAAGTGATATTTCCAACTACCGTCCTATAACTATTTTAAATAATTTTTCTAAAGTATTTGAAACAGTTATCCACAATCGTCTAGCCTTTCAGTTGCGTAATATTATTATACCAAATCAACACGGTTTTGTTGTAGGACGGTCCACAATAACCAACTTGTTTTGTAAGACACAAATGATTTCTGAGGCTTTAGATAGAAGAAAATAGATAGACGTCGTCTACACTGACTTGTCTAAAGCTTTTGATAGGATTAATCACAAACTTTTAATTCGCAAATTAGACAGTATTGGTCTTCACCTCTCATTAATAAATCTGATTAAGTCGTACCTTTCCAACCGCCCCCAGTTTGTTCAATGCCTTGGTCATAAGTCTGTAGTATTCATTCAAACATCTGGTGTTCCTCAGGGCTCTGTCTTGGGACCACTCCTCTTTATACTTTTTATTAATGATATTATCGATGAAATTGAAGCAACGGGTCTAATATTTGCGGACGATTTCAAATTTATTTCTGTCATTGACAGTTTACAAGATTGTATTATACTTCAAAATAATATAAACCTATTAGACAAATGGTGCATAGAAAACGAACTACCCTTAAATGCCAGTAAATGCAACATCAGACAGACACCTCAATAAGATTTGATTATGAACTGCATAATACCGTGTTAGGTCGCCCCAATTTAATAAGGGATCTTGGTGTTTACTTTGACTCCAAACTGACTTTTGTCGCACATTTTGAAAAACTCTCTGCAGCCTCATACAAAACGCTTGGTTTTGTAATTAGAAACATGAAACTGTTCAAAAGTTTTTCTACTATGTTCTTGTTATTTTCGACATTTGTAAGATCCAAACTTGAATATGGAAATGTAGTTTGGAGTCCTATATATAATAATCACATAACGTTACTGGAACGTATTCAAAGACGATTTTTCAAATCAGCTTGCTTCATGATAGATGGTGTTTATCCAGCAAGAGGTATCGATCAGGAATACTTTTATGACCGCTTTCACGCACAGAGCCTAATTAAAAGACGAGTAATGCATTCTGTAATATTTTTGTTTAAAATTATTAATTATAAGGTTGACTGCATTTATATTAATAACTTATTATATCTTCGTGTTCCTAGGGTCAACTCTCGTCAAAACCAGTTATTTCATCAGAACAATTACAGGACAAACGTATATAAGTCGTCTCCTTTATATAAGATGATTTATAATTATTCAAATATCGAAACAAAAATAGATATTTTAAACTGTCAATTGTCCACAATTAAACGTGCTTTTTTAACTACTTAAATCTAATTCTCATACAAACACTTGCTAATTAAATAATATAGGAGGTCTTACCCTGTCCAAGGGGTTCCTTGGGTTGTTCTTAGGATATGCTGTGAGTCACGTAGGACTGGTGAAATCTCCAATAAATATAGTGATTTAAGGCCTCAATATTCTTCCTAAAGGGAGAATTACAACAGTTAGGACAACACTACTCTAATAATTATTTTGCTAAACTAAGCTACATGAACTTCTTAGCTTTCCTTAGCTAAAAACGTCATAAACACCAACAAGAGAAGTAAAGGAAAAAACGACATACCTGGTCTTTGTATTTGAAACAGCAACTACGCGGTAAGCGACACAAATCCTTCGATGAAGAGGTTACAAGAGAATTTTGAACAGTCCAAACTAACAATTCAATTCAATAAAATTACTTGTAATAATTCCTCACTAGAGTAAAAAAAATCCCTTAACAGGTTAGCAATTCTAGGCTATTCATATTTTTTTAGCAAGATGCACACTTCAGATCCACGAGGTACCATCATCCAGTAACACCGGAAATCAAAACTGTCAACCACTGTCGATAACTGATGGTGGGGTATCAAACTCAACATTCGAATTCCACGTTTAGGACCAACGAAAACTAATGATGATATAATTAATATACTTTTAACGATGCCACTAATCGACAACCCAAAATACAAGCAAGGAATTTTTAACAATTTTAAAATACCTAGAGCTGGAAAGAGTTAAACATCATTTACTCAATTTTTTCAATTAAGCAGCGGAAATTGTTATAGATTACGTTGAAAATAAATATAAATGTTTCCAAAGAAAAGTGAGCTCTAAAATTAAAATTAAGATATTTATATGCATAAGCTCGAATATGAATGGAAAAACAATATAATTTATTTTACAAACATGTTTGAGTTTTCCTATAAACTTGGTAGATATTGCAAATATTTGCTTGAGAGTAATTTATAGTCACTCGTATTGCAATTAGAAATGTAGGTTAATATTGACGAGCGTCTGTGCATAGTTTGTTTGCATATATCGGCACATACACGAGTATTTCCCAGCTTATATATATTATGTATCAACATGCAAATGCTTTTCTGTTATATGTTCCTAAAAGCTGTTAACTGACATCTTTATTTAAATAAAAATAAATAATGATATGGTCTCTTAGGATAAAAAGCAATTAATTTTCATATGATTAACAAATTAATAGTTCATGCCTCTACTACGTGAAATTTTTCATATTTTTTCATTATTTTTGTATTAGTATAGTCAACATTTTCTCACATTTTGTTGTGAAATTAAATTCCAAATTATATCGCTTTGTCCATGGAATTGAAAAATTTTCATGACAATAAACCATACCTCTCTCTCTCTTTCGATTATCATTGGATAAAATCGATGAACGACAAATTCCATAACCAAAATGAATATTTTCCCATTGTTTACTATATAAATTACATTTGCATCGTCAGGATTGAATTATAGAAATTTATAAAAATTACCAAAAAACGACTATTTCATTTAAATATTATGTAAAATGGGAATTAAGGGTGCGTTGTATCAAACAACTAAACTCAGTTAAATGATAACTGATTTTCAGACTTTAATAGATTGATGTATTCATTCAGCGTTAAGGTGAGTCATTGAATTTGAAAGCTCTTAATTTCAAATTAAATTTTCTCTTTTATATTCATTCAAATACAGACTTCATCGCCAAAGAGCTCACAGCAGCTGCAACATTTGTATTTTGTATTTTCTTTGAATTCCACATAGACCCTTGAAACTATTTTTCTATTCATATTAAATAAAAGCAAGAGCAAGAAAAATATTTGGATAGTATATGGAAACAATATTTTCAATAATTAAGGAATAAAATAGAAATCGATAGCAACGAAAAATAACAATTGAGATGAATTATAAAAGTTCGATGTTTTCATACCGACAACTCAAAAGAGATCACAGAAAATTTGAATTCCTATCGAAACTGCCCTGAAATCAAACGAACAAAACTCATTAAATTTTAAATAGGCACCACGCAAACTTTACGGAGAATGTTTTATTCAGTAAAGAAGCTACTTCCACAAGAATATGGAGCTCCTGACTAACGTAATAAACATCTGGGAGGCGAAAATCGTAAAACCAAAAAGTTTGGGACGGAATAACCAATAATTGTTTACGATGAAGCTTTTTTCACAAAAGGATCTATCAATTTACTTAATATATGAACCGAGCGGATTAGACGACGTTATGGAGTCTCCATTACGGAAACTTTGTAGTAAATTGTTACAGACAGCTATGGATATTCAATGTTTCGAATTCGACTTTACATGTGATATATTTTCCAATCTCTGTTATTTTGCTTCCACGGTTTTTAAGTTTGAAATTACTAAATTAAATTAGTAGATGTGGTAGTAAAAGTGCTATTGTGCCCTCTTTTCCCAATCATTTTTTGAGGAAAATTTCTTTCCTCGATGAAGGCAGTATTGTACCGGAGTCTTGCTTCACTGGTTTCAGTTTTTTGGGGAGCCAATTTGTATGATGCTGCAAAAAATATTCCAGTCCCCACTAAGGTTTCCACTTTAGTTTGTGGAGTTTATCCAGACGTTCCCATGAAATTTTAAAGCTCAAATGCTTGAATGGCTGTTTGATAATAATTCTTTGCACTCCATATATTTGATCAATATTGAGCTAGGCATACTCTTCTTTGGCGTGAATATCCGCAGAAAAAATTATCAAGGGTGTGAAGGATTAAATTGAGAGTGGACTTTAATATTATTAATTTTTTAAAAATGGAGAATCTAGGTTCAACAAAGGATCCTACACATGTTTAATCGCGGTTTAATTAGTCTTAAAATATTCGAAGGACCACCCTGTAATCAGGGAAAGCGGGTTTAAATAAAATTCTAGTGATATTAACAACTAAGTATATTAATGAAATAGAAATACTTATTTATGAAAAGTTCAGAGTCGAAACGCGCACATTGAAATATAAAGCGCGAACACAAACACATAATAACGAGTGTTTACAGATATAGACAAATTACAATATGTGGTAAATTATGCAAATAGTGAGACAATATAATAGTCTAAGAGATTCTTACGATAGCTACAAATTATACGGTTTCGTGAACTAGGCAACGCCGGGAAGAGCTTCCTTTAACGGCAGGTTACTTTGCCGCGTTTTCGGCAAAAGTGATGCGTATTGGTAGAGGGTTACAATAGCAGAAATAAATTTGTTTTTGTTACCTTGATACAATTTATGAACACTAACACTGGCTTTAATTACTGTAACGATAGATCATTTTAAATCCATGAGGCATGGAAAGTTGGCGTTTTATCACAATTACATTTCACAAGATGCTCCCTAGGCAAAAGCCCAAAGGAAAGAGAGCGTTTTTTGGGAACTTTTGGCGAGGGTGGGGCCACGGCGGTTACGTTGCTTTTCGAGTTTCTCCGGGTAGGCGGAGATTACCGAAATTTAAAAAAAGGCAATTGAAACTCTTGCACTCAACTAGGATAGTTGAATATACAGGGGAGCATCAAAGGAAAATTGAAAGAAGCGAACGACGTCACATGATGTTAAAATAACTGATTTTAACAAAGAGCCTTCCCAAACTTTCAGTGGTTAGTTCCTGGTACGTTCATTCCAGTTTCTTTTGTTGCTTCAGAGAATCATCAGTATACTATTCTCTCAGGTCTGGTAATGATGCTGGATCCTATTCCTTTCATCATATCACTCATTATAACCTAACATTTCCTCCACAATAATGTGACATCTCGTTACCACTTCTGCCATGGCCTGTGGACAATGATGATTCGAATTCCAGACATGCCTTGATTCCTCATTGGACACTACAATTGCAAGAAATACAATACGTGTAACACGTAATTTTCAATTAGTTCAAAAAGTCTGAAATTTCGAAACACACTCAATCTAGTAACTTTTAGTGGTGTGATTGAGTTTTATTAAAATGCTCCTAATTTAAAAACAAAGTAAAATAGTTTCAAAATTAAAAGCTCATTCAATGATTCAATGCTGTTAGAAGCACGATCATGTATCACGAATAATCTATTCTCACGCTTCTTACTGTGTAAATATAGGGAGATATATTTTATTTTCCAACCCCTTTAATACGGTTCCAGAATCCAGAGTTTGCTTGTTAAGATTCTGGTACGGGAGGGTGCGAATAGCGACGGAGCACTTTCCTAATTAATTGTTGGAATAACAGCATTGACTTCTTTTTAGATGCAAAAATGGTATTTTCCTTGAAACGGCTTTCATCTATCGTATGAACAGATTTTCAGTCAGAAAAGATTCTTGATTTCAAAATATGAATTCTAGGCGAAAAAATTTGATGAAGAACGCGCTTATATACAGGGTGTCCCACGAGGTTTTGGCCAGTATATATCTCGAGAACTATTTGAACTACAAAATTGAAATTTGGCGGTTATAAACCTTACGTAGTATTACATATTTTATGCAATCAGCTACTTTGCTACAATGTCACGTTTCGGGTCACGTGGTATGATAGAGTACACGCATATTTCATATTTTGCTTGGATATTAATTTATAATAGTAAATATGATATCAAAAATTACTAATAATAGGAAATTAACCAGTTTCCATTGAAAATTACAACCAAATTTTAAAATAAAATTCAAATTTCAATGCACTTTCCGACCACAACCCGAGGATTTCCGAACGCTACCGATGATACGTGTGATGTCATATCTCTTGTGTTTACTAATGTCAATATGGCCGGTATAGCATTAGGTTATGTGTAGTTGTGTGTTTATATTGTATTTTAATCAACTATTAATTGCTCCATCGAGATGAAAATATCATTTATATGTTTATTTGAGACCATTACGTGTTTGTTCCCATATTGTTTCCATATTTCTGTTCTTAAACTCTGTCATTTATTTCTTTAGATCATTTTGTTATGAGTCTGTTACTCTAATTAATCCACTTTAGACAGATTCCGGTAAGAGACTTCTATCAAGGGTGGTTCGACTTCATGTTTGTGCCGCACCAGCTGCACCAGTGTTGAGAGTCTATAAAAGCATTAGGGCACCACTACCTTTTAGAGGTCGATGGAGGAATGAAAATGAGTTCGAATGAAAAGGAAATTAAGGTGGGAAAGGTAAAAACACCCTGTAGAATTTAATTTAAGGTTAACACAATGAAAATTTTGAAAACTTGTATAAACCCGAACACGATGCCCCCAGAGCCCTTACAGCCGGCAGGATAAGAGATAAAAAAAAGAAATATTGAACATCAACTTCAATCTGCCTTTATAAAAGGATGAAATGTTGATGCCCGCTCTTTTTATGGTTGTTAGCTTGGTGGATGAAGGTAAAGATGTCTTGGGAAGGTTCGGTAGGTGAAGGTAGAGATGTCTTGAAGATGTACTAGCAATTGGTTCGTTAGGTGAAGGTATAGACGTCTTGAATATGTACTAGCAGGTAATTCAGGTACTCTCAAGGTGTAGCCTAGCTGCTCTAGCGGTCCCCTTTTTCAACTCGTCAACCTTTTGGATGAGGTTAAGGAATATGCTTGCTTTGAACTATCTGTTGACCCATCTATTCTTATCCATTTATGGAAATTTCCTTTATATGTTCTAGGGTTTCTCAGCTACTTTTTTCCATATACAGGGTATTGCTTATATAACATTCGAAACAATGAGCTCAAGTATTACCTTGCCACTGGAACTAAAACTACATTGAAATATGCATTTCTACTTTCAGCTCATTTCCAAATTCAAAATATTTGTAGGAATGTGATCTTTTGAAAACCTTTGGTGCAAAAACTGTGTGAAAAAATCAGATAAATCCAATGTCTAACCACAGCGTATACATATAAGAAACACACTAACAAAATTATTGCAAATCTCACCATTGAATAGACAATGGACCAGTTGTTCAAATTGTCTGCCCTGGACGACCATATTAGGTGACGTGATCTGGATTGCCTAATTAATTTATCCCACGCATACAAATTAACCTTTTGTTCCACTAATCAGGCTATTAATTTATATTTGACATTGATATGGGCGAGTTGCTGTTACAGTTTTGTATTTTCAAGAAAGTTTTCTTCTGTAATTGTTTCGAATATCATCATAAAATTTTGACAGTACTAATTATACTCCATTGCAGTGCTCAAAGTGAAAGGAAGCTGCTTCGAGCCATGTTCCCCACCTTCTAATTACTGGTTTAGGTGACAAAGGAATACCGTAGATTCTGTTTTTATATACTTGCACCCCTAATAATTGAGTCCAAGTAAACTTTTTTCATGAAATTTATCAAATTATTCACCAACGGAAACGTGGGCGATATAAATGCACTGAATTGAGTGGAAATAAGAATATTTCAATCAACAAAAGCTTTTAAGTTGTCTATTGTAGCACCTGAAAGTGCTACAACTATTTTATTTACTAGTACAGCATTGAATTGGAGACAATGTTTTTCAAACTATATTGTATGAATCCACTTAGTTGAATTATTGGTTTCATTTTATTCTTTAACGGCAACTGAACAAGGTTTGTTTGGTAGGTAACATAAAGTATAAAAATACAAAGTTTACGAATATAGCAAAATGTACCAACAAAATATACAAGCGAGATAGGTGAAGTAGATAATTTGTTGCAATGGGTGCTTTAATTATAAGCACGGATGGAAAATTCAATAAGTGTGAATATTTACTGTTATGAATGATTTTTATATCACATTATTTTCTTTATGTGTGAATTTACCTACCGCACCTTTTTCACTCATCAGATGGACTTTGAGATTTAGAATCAACTATATTTATTACTACTGATTTTTCAATCAAATATGTTCATGAAATTTCGTTGTCTAAAGAACCCAACAGAGTTCCATGATCACAAGAAGATTGCTGAGCTAATTAAGGAATGGAAATTGATTAATAAAATGAAAATAATATAAAAGAACTCATGAGAATAATTGAGGGCAAATTGGCGCTCAACATGGAGCTCTGAAAAACTCAAAATAAAAAGAAGAATGACTTTCAGACATGGAAAACAAATACAAACACAAGAAGGATCAGGGGAAAAACGAGGAGAAAGGAGATTTGAAAGTGCAATATTTGAAACAATACAGACATGATGAGCACATAGGGAGAAGAAAGAGCAGAACGAAAAGAGAAACTTGAAGAAACTATGAGATGTCGAGAAGAGATAGTAGGACACATTAATTCACAGAGCTGGTATTTTGAGAAATAAATATCAAGCTCAGGGTTTATGATCAAAATGATTAACAAATAAATAAACTGTGAATATAATGAACAGTGAAAACATATTAATTCTGTTGAATAGATATTTGATCGGTGGAAAAATCAATTCGTTTGCTATCAAAATATTTAATCTCGTTTTTAATAACTCGACTGAATAGACCGCATAGTTATATTCAGTGATCGCTGATCTTGAATAACGTTAAATCAGGAAAACTGAGAATTGTTTTACTCTGCAATTGTATTTCACCTGGTTTTATTTCAATTATACAAATCAAATAAAAGCAGTAGCTTCGAAACGAACTGGATTTTGAAACATATTTCAATTAACAGAAACTCATTCAACCATATTTTGCAAATAATGCAAATTTCGATTTAGATAGGCGGTCTTTATTCATTATATTTTACTTTTTCGCTTGTTCACTATTTTATATCGAACACTTTGGATTTGTTACTACAACCATTGATATATAACTCAACCCTACATGAAAATATCATTAATAAATCCTCGGGCTATCTACCAACCACCTCTGTACAAGTGAAATCAGATTGCTGTAGGCAGGAACAAAATGTTTCTTTGTTATGGACATTGATTCACATTTCTCTGGCCTCCTACAAGTAGTATTAATTGGTATTTATCTCAGGTGGCTTTGTACAAGCCAATTTGCCGGAGCGTAACAGTCCATTATTGGTGTAACCTCACTTGATATTTCAATAAGTGAATTTTGACGTTTTTATCTTCAATTTAATGATGATTGTGATAAGAGAAATTACTCTTAAAATGAAACTAACTTCCCAATTAACTCCGGAACTGTCTACAGCACTCGCTATTGTAGTCAGGAGCAAGTTTGCCGGGGTGATATCGGAAAGAATTCAAACATCCTTGAATATAGTTGTTAGTTGTTGCTTATAAGAGGTCAATATTTGCCAAAGAACAAAGTACCTAAAAGTACATTTTGATCAAGGGCTTTTATGGAACACTTATTACCTGCAAAAGACCAGCTTCCATGGCCTTCAGTGGATATAGAAAAATGTGTGGAACCCCTAAAATGTCTCAGTGGTTATACACAAGGGTTGTTAGACCCATGATAGCCTATGGATTAATGGTGTGGTTGAAAAAGACACTGCAAGTGGAAGCTGTAAAGATATTGAGTAGCACATAGGGGTTTGCTGGTTTGTGTATGACGGGAGCCACGGAAACAACTCCCTAAAATGTGAGGAAAGTTAGATTTGATGTGATGCCTACCTGATGCTTGATATCTTGGCTACACCAAGTAGTGACCTATCTTGTGATTGACTTAATATATATGAATGGAAAAAAAGGGTAATATATGATGTTACAATTACTAAAAGTCCTATAGAGATATCCTGGATATCTTTAGAGACAGTTTAATAGTGCGGACTGTTCATTGACGACTTCATATTGTGGGTCTTTCAAGTGTCTTAAAATTTATAATTCTTCAAGGAAATCTAGCTCTTGTTCCTTGTCACAAGTATGAAGTACTTCTAGTTATGTGTTAGGTGTGAATGAATATTTGGTGTCAAGTAGATGTTTAGCGAGATCGGATTTATCTGGTAATTCCATCCATTGTTCACCCATACTTTCAACTAGTTTGACCAATATAGACAGCATTGCATTCGAGACATTAACTTTGAAAAACCATCAAAAATATTACCAGAACATGTGATGTAATAAACTTGCATAACTCAGCTCCACCTATCCAGTTCACTTAAACTCTACAGTTGATTTAGTTAAATAACAAAATAATAAAGAGATTATTCTCAAACTAATATCATTGTTATTGTTAAGATAGGTGACCACATTTATTTTTCAGTATTTTCTCCATCTCAGTTAGCTATGACCTACATTACTGCTCGTTAAATTATATACTATTATGATGATTATGAAAGTGAACTTCAGTGAAATGTTTATGAAATTGAATTTTTTTGAAGACGGTTATAATGCAATATCTGTGAAAAGAAAATTGCCTATAATACTCGATAATAACCGTGGAGCTTGGAACCTACTTCATCGTAGAACATATTAACTTTAAGTAGGTCTAAAACAGAAACTACATTTTTAGATAAACATCATTGGAGTTCATAAACGTAAACGAGTGAGGAAAGTATAGTCCAATACTAAGAAAATATGCCTCATAAAAGTTAAGAGTCCAACACGGTCGGTTGTGACTTTCTGGAGAATTCTAGTAGAAAAATCTGATGATATAAGCGCCCTTTATTGCATAATAAAGTTCATTTAAACGAGAGCAGTACTTTTTTCTTCTACCAACCAATTTATTTTTATTTGATAGAATTATCTGCTTTTATTACGGATAATAGCCTAGAGTTCTGGGAGAATTAATGACCGAGAAAGAATATCAGTGATTATTTAGCCAGAAAGTACAATATTAAATGCGAATTTCTATAAAAAGTAGAACGGTGCTTTGATAAAAACTTTATATTA
>CAJUYH010011062.1:0-11491 GCA_910591685.1 Galerucella tenella
GAAGGAAAGGACATATTATTAAGTTGCCATCTTCAGAATAGAGAAAGAAATTACATGAAAGATTTAGTCTTGAGGCTGATTGTCTACTTAAAAAAAGAGTCGGGCTGGAGAATGTAGAATAGATTCAGAGGACCAGAATAGATCTGAAAGGTTGAAGTGGAATAGGCCGATTAGCCCCTTCATTTAATATAATCTAAGAATATTTTAACGATCAATTAGTTTGTTAAATAAATATTGGTCAATAAAATGCGGTCCTGTTTAATGTTGTTCTTGGATCACGTGTAAAGCATGTGATTGTGTGTCTAGACTTTAAGGTAGGTACCTACTTTTTGCATTTAAGCAATAAATACGAATAGCTTTAACTAAAACTAGAGAAAAAGAAGAAAGAAAACGTCAAATTTGAGCAATAGCCGATATCCATCATCGCAACACTGTAAAAGATCCAAACGTGAAACGAAGAACCATCTTTATTGATTACCGCTGTCGGTGAATCCAATTTCTTGTTAATGCCATTCCTACTCGACAGGAGATTTGTTGCCAAGCAATGAACACACACACTGGGGGTCCATTCCATTATTTCGCGGCGGTCGCACAAAAGAGACACTTTTCACCCCGAAAATTTCCCAGAGGCTATCCATGTTACTTTCTCTCTTATCATAACAAAGAGATGAAAGTGAAATTTTATTTCAATTATTATTTAAAATGTCAGTTCAAGTATACCTACTCGAGGTCGAATTATTAATTTTGAGAACTCGCAATTACTACACTAAGAAAAATATAGTAGCAATTTTTTTTAATTTTAGCTTAACGTGTCTTGACAACGCTGGTCATTGGCACAGAAAAAATATATACAAATATTTACATATAATTATTACACATTTTATGGTATAGATTAGTAGCTTTCAGGAACTGTAAGACTTTCTTGATTTCGGTAGGGCATTTCCTTGAGGTTAGGCCTTAGATCAAATTGTTGATATGTAGCAGAAAATTGTTTGCAGTCCGTCAATATGTGCTTAACGGTCACAATATCATTACAGACAGGTCGATTTCCTGAAGACATTAGATATCCATGTGTGAGTTTGGTACCTATGGCTGATTCGGATTCTTCTGATTGTAGTAGCTTCTCTCCGGGTTAAGAAGTTAAGGGAGAGAGGAGAAGTGGATGGATGGATATCATGAAGTGTAAGTAATAACATACAAAAACAGTCAATACCTGAATCTGAATTGGGATGGAAATTGTACTCTGAAGTTTAGAAAGGAAGTGCAAATTTTGTCAATCTAAATGAATCTGTAAAATTATTTTTAAGGAAGTGATCTTCACGCAAATAACACCTTTTATTTTTAATAATAAGGTTCATTATTTCAAACCATTTATGACTTCGTTTAATATCTAGATCAGGTAACTTAAAAAAACTTCTTATTGTATAATTTTTGGAGTTATTCAATTAACGCACCCATTTAAACAATTTGGCACAATGAAGCACACACCAATATTACAGAGCAAGAATACAAATACAGTGTTCAAGATATTAAAGCATTAAAGCACTTTTTCACATAAGTAAGAGGTACCTACAATAACATCCTAAATTACATTAATATATATGTATATCTAGTAACTACATACATATTATTTTGGTTTGGGTCACAACTTTTTGGTAATCCTTCGTTCTTGTCTGCAAAAAAACGATAAAATGGCAAATAATGTTTCCATGACGAAAGGCCAATGAGTAGATTAAATAAAAATAAATTCACAAATGACAACAACTAACCTCAAATTAAAATAATACTAAAAATGTAAAGTTTTGTGTAGAGGGAGGCGGGGTTTGTTAGTTTAGTAAGTTGGTGTAAAGCGCCGTGAGCTACTGGCTGCGCACAAACTTTGTGCAAGTATCTTCCATATGTTTTAAAACCTCTCTTATTTATTACTCTATGGTGGTAGTTTCTTTCGCGTGGCGATCCGCAGTTTCGTTACCATCAATGCCGATGTGAGATGGAAGCCAGATTAGAGAGACTGTTATATCTTGAGCAACGAGAGTTGATAGATGTCGTGTATGTTCTGGAAAATTGGGTGGTCAGTGAAGATTAACTTGATTGACTAAATGGAGAAAAGGGAGTCAGTGCATATTGCAATATTTTTTGGGGTAGGAAGATGCTTTTGAAAGCTTGAAATATGCTTTGAAGCTCGCCTGTGTGAACGCTACACACTGAAGGTATAAGAATTTATGCAAACTGCTCTACAAAAGTTATAATAACAAAACCTATTGTTATTGACTTAATCGTTATTTAACTTTGTATACCTATAGCATTGTATAAAGATGGGAATAGTTGGGTAATCTTACGAGGAAATAATTTGAGGAAACCAAGGGAGTTGCGTCCACAGAACGTATTTTATTACAGTACGTCGTAGCGTAGCTACACTTCAAAGACCTTATTCAAAGTATGGAGGCTGTGTTTAGCTGAAATTACCGTACTCGTATAATATGTACACATTTTATGTAAATATGAAGTTTAAAAATTACATTCCTACTTTCGAGATAACATAAGTAATACCTATTGTATATTTCAGATAATATTTAAAATCCTAATTTAAAATGTTTGCGAACCTTTTCAAGAGACACAATTGACTCTTCGTATGCAAAAAAAAACGACACAAAGAAAAATATATCAAGAGTGTACAGACGGTCGGATAAAACCACGAGCATACCTTACCTCCGGATAGAATTGATGGAGTTATAAAAACAACTCGAGACAGCTTAGCATGGGGCATTCCTACACGAAAAAAAAGATACTTATTCGACTTGTCCGTGAGTTGTGTGATAACCAATGACATACATCGATGTTTTCGAGTACTTTTATGGGTACGCAAAAAAAAGTAAAAATGGAAAGTCGGTCATTTCTTCTTAATTGAAAAAATTATTCTAAGTAGAGTATTAAAAATTTTTAACCTTTATTTGACGTGATCTTGTTAGATCAATGATACCTTAAAAAATATATTTAATGACGAGCGGAATATATACCTACGAACTAATTCAAAGACAAGACCTCCTTGGTATTACTGGGGCAAAGAACAGCACAGGGACGGCATCAATGGAAGCCCTTGTTGGACTTCTTCCTTTGGAAGTTTTTTCTAAGGGCGGAGGCGGTGATGGCAATTCTTAGGCTGAATTCGGGAGACTTATGGTCCCCGAACAATGTTCGAGAAGGACACACTGAAATAATTGGGACAATACTAGATGAACACATATTTTACATGAGTTTTGATAGCATGACACCGGAGAACATAATTCACTGAGCGAGTGAATATCATCATCCCATCCAGGGAACAGGTGATGCATCCAGGTAATTCTGGAGAAATCATCTGGTTCACCGATAGTTCCAAAACAAACCATGGCACTGGGGCTGGTATAAGTGGAACTAGAAAGAAACTAAACTATCTCAGCCTTGGTCGTTACACAACTGTGTTTCAAGCATATAGCCTGCATTGTTTAAAACAAAAGAGGATATATCCAACAACTTGGTCTAAACTGTTGAAAAACTGTAAAGAATCCCTGCTGGCAAGAGACAACAAAGTGTCTCTAATATGGGTACCGGCACATGAGGGGATTGCAGCGAATGAAATGGCAGACCATCTAGTTAAAGAAGGCTCTAAAAAGCCTTCACAGGTCCGAAACCGTTTTGTGGAATCACAAAGGATTACATAAGAGGGGAAGTCGGTGAATGCCTAGTTGGGGAACACCAACTCAATTGGAGGCTGACATAAGGACACCTCCATACTAAGAGTCTACTGAATAAGTTAGACAAGGAGCTCTCGTCCAAGCTGTTGAAACTGGATAAGAGAAATTTGAAGACAGTTACCGACCTGGTGACTGGACACTGCACCACGAGGAAGCATCTGCACAGGATAGGCAAAGTTAGTGAACCTATGTGCAGAAAATGTGAACTCTACGATGAAACACCCACTCACATACTCTGCTTCTGTGAGAACTTACAAGGACTCAGACGGAAGCACTTTGGAGTGGAAATAACACAACTATCATAACTACTGAAGATAAACTGGTGGCCTATGTAGAAGACTCGAAGGCTGTTGAGCCCAACCCAAGCGTATGAATGAATGAATGAATGAATACGAACTAATCACAAATAAAATATAAACCAAGGTGAAACCACAAGAAAATGCAATGCTGACTCTCTAGCCTAAACATCCAAAAGAATACTTCCCTGCACTCTATTATTATCTCCTTTGGAAATTATTGTTGACATTAATTCAAATCTGTTTTTATGGCTGCCATCAAATAATATCAAGTCTAATATACCCCACCGCATTTTTCTTTCATTCCATATAGGATTATTAAATGTTTTATTTTTACCAGAGCAAGCAACCGCTATGCTCCTAAAAATTTAATAACTCGCCGTGATATCCGAAAAAGTGGCCTTATACTCTTTGTACCTTCATATTAAGAAACAGCAAATTCCATAAAACGAGGTTTCTCAATTTAGAAGCTGCTGGTTCTAAAATGCAAAAGGTAGCGCACGTTTCATTCAAATTGAACCAATAATTATTACAATGATGCACTGGAAATTATCAACTAAGGCCCGTTTGTAATTATCAATGATTTAGTACAAGTTTTAGTCAATTTTTTAGGATCCTAAACTTAGGACACTAAAATATTGACAAGAAAAAAATGTGTTTGCAGCACACCATGTTTTAGTCACTTATTTAGGTTGTGATTATGCGCACTGGCAGTATGATTTTGTTAGTATCCTGTCACTTTTCAGATTTTAGCAAAGAATTTTAATTTTTTAATTTAAATAGGTATCAGACAACAATGGACACAGAATTTTTATTGTTAGCAGCAGCAACTCTATTAATATAGTAGTAGTTAGGAAGAAAGAGAAGCTCTCAAGTGCTTATTTTTATATTGAGAACTTTTAACTATGTAAAGGCAAGGTCTTTCTTTATATGTATAGTTCAAAAAGTCGAAGTATTTGATCGATCATGAGACCACGACATTTTTGATATTTAAAATAGCTCAAACGAAAAATTTCACGTACACAACATTCTCAGTTCTCACCCCTCAATAAACGATATAATATATAATCTTCGAATAAACGTTGGTTTATGAAAAATAAAAAAATCAATAACCTTAAAATAAAGTTTACCCTATATGTTTGCCCAAAGTTGTCATTTAATTGATAGAAAAGAAGACTGGTTCTATAAATATTTTCTATCAATTAAAATTGAACAAAATTAGGACAAAATTCGTCAATTTCAAAATTGTCTGAAAAATTGACGATAAATGTGTATGTATCTATCATTTATTTAAGATCCTAAAAAATTGACTAAAACTTGTACTAAATCATTGATAATTACAAACGGGCATAAAAGAGAAAGAGTAATAGTGTCCCACATACTCGGCTGCTATTGGGAAAAGTAGAATTCGATGGATGGCGCTCTGAAATGTCAATGTCATCTTAGCAACGAGTAAAACAAATCAGCTGCCATATAAGCCCTTTGATATTTAAGTGGTTTTATTTTGCTGTTTTAGTTATTTTCAGTGTGTGTTTTGTAAAACTTTTGCTTTTTCTTTGATTGTGCTTACCTAAGTATTTTGTGTTGTTATACTGAATTTTGACTCCTAATATTTTTATTTTTGGAGTAATAGGTATGGTTGATATTTGTGAGAAGTACAACAAACGTTCAATTAACTGTTTAATTTTAGGCCTGATTTCGTGTTTTTATTTCATTTTTGATATAATTATATCTACAAAGTTGCGGGAAGGTAGGTTTGTATTGAGTGAAAAGTACAACAAGCGTTCAATGAACTGTTTAGTTTTAGGTCTGATTTCGTGTTTTTATTCTATTTTTGATATAATTATATCTACAAAAGTTGCAGGGAAGGTAGGTTTGTATTGAGTAATATTTTAAATCTTTAATACCGACTTATTTTCTCTTTGATCTGCAATGAAAACAAAAAATAGAATAACATAACCTCTTCCATAATATCTCTGATAATATAAGAATTTTACCTCAGAAATGATGACAGTTGAGTTAAATAAAAAAATTACGTTGACTTGCATGTAATAGAAAAGCAATGCAAGACGAATTATTTTACTAGTTGCGTCAGTTACAATTTTTTCCGCCAGAGGTCTCATTGAATTGTACTCCGCCCAATTAGTGTTAAATTTTTTACAAACGCCAATTGCATGAAATCTTATTGGTTGTTTGAATATTTCCTGTTTTAATATTTCCGGAGCGTCACACAGTTATATTTCGTGATTTGTACAATGTAAATTGTAATGGAGAGTGATCCTCAAAATTTGCAAGGTACAGTTACAGTTGTCGGATGGGCGGTGTGAGTAGCTCCCTAGAAAGCATTTAGTACCTCAAGCTAGTTGGCGATTACTGTATCAAATTGTAGAGGCGGAAAAATTTGAATAACCTAAAAAATGTTCAAATCATAGAGATACTACATATAGAGGCAACAAGCCATAGGGCGCTCTGTAAAGTTGGGTACAGACCGACATAAAGAATTCCCGAGCTGTTCGGGAACAGCTCCCGAATTGAACCCGAGCAGCTCCCAAACACATCGTCCACACAAGAAGAATTTCAGTTCTGTGTTCAGTTCGGTCCAGTTCGAGCTAGAACTTTCATAAAATCCTGCCTATATCTTCGTATGCGTCTTTTTTTACATGTCTCTTTTTATAATCTTTGTACCTGGGATTCCACAAATTCTCATGCCGGCGATATTCTTTTATCAACCACACAATTTCGTCCTCTGACCAGTCCATGTTTGTTTAAAAAACTACTATAATAATAATAGCCTCGGAACCCCAAACGAACTGCTGAGCTGCTCTAGAACTGTTCGCGAACAGGCGTATACACCAAGCTCGAAAAAGTTCGCAAACTATTCGAGAACAGCTCGAGAACTTGGTCTGTACCCAGCTTTAGTGGGAATGTCCGTCTGAACTCCAGTAAAAGAGACAGATGATCAAAGGTTTTTCTGTCTTTGTTTCTTATATATAGCATACACGCTATTAGAGAAAGACAGCATAAAACTCCTACTTTCTATCTCTCTCTTATATGCTGACGGGTTCGAAGCTGGCTTGTTGCCTCTATTTGTAGTATCTCTATGGTTGAAATACGGTTTTGCCTATAGTCTAAAGACAACCCTCTGACATACCTAGTGTGACACAAACCTTGAGAGACATATCAACTTTGAGGATTGAAATTGCGTTACCTTTAAATGGAAATTATCAAGAGCTAACTTTTGTAGGAAGAATTGGAGAATTCTTTTATTATGAAATGAAAGTTTATTACTCCAAACATAATATAACGAGAGGAAAGTTGGGAAGAACTTTCTGATCTCATCTGTGCATTTTGTGTATAGATGTGGGGTTTGTTTGCATCCGCGGTTTTTTAGATTGAGCGAGGTCTGGAGAAAAAGTTTTCCACTTTAAATGGTAAAGTCGTTGGTGGAATTTTTACAAAATCAATATTGTTTATTGATGGATAATAAACTGCTTCATATAGATACGGAGAGTGTGTTTCAACAAACGTGTAACATTACTTACGTGAGGTGTTCAGCTTCAGGGTGGGTAGGGGGATCGAGCACACTCTCACCAAATCTTACTTTGGGAATAGGGGGGTCTAAGCAAAACCACGTTTAGGCCAGCCGCAAAATGAGACCACAGCTTGGTGAGGTGACGCAGCGTTAGTCATGGCGAGTTTTTGTGAACCTAATAAAGAATATAACATGCGCATATTTCTTCGCAGCGTGACATGACGCGTTTTTGGTGCAAAGTTTTGTACGATACAAGTCATGTAGACTACATGACTACAAAATAATTGGTGAACTCTTCACCACTAAATTGTTGAGTGAAGATTTTTCTTTTTTTCATGTGCAAGCTTCTCACTGACATTTTATTAGTCATCTGGGAGATAAAGGATATCATTTCGAACTCGATCTCGTCTTCTGAATCAGATTCAGAACTAAATAGAGATTCCATCAGAGCAATAGCAGTTGTCATGTTTCAGAACTCGCCAAGCTTCAACGTGAAAACTACAATCGTATTTTTTGTACGGTCTCGCCGTGACTAGTTACTAGCTACTAGCGTCTTATTTTGCGCCGAACTAGCGTCTAGCCGTTGTCATAGCATGGCTCCCGAAGATGAACGATAGGCGCAAACATTGTAAGTTTAGTAGTAACATAACAATATTGAAGTAAATATGTAAATATCAGAAAATAAGAAATAAAAAACTAAAAAAAAACAAGAAAACCCAGTCCCAAACCCGGTTGATCAAAGTCTAACTATGTATGAAAATATAAGAGAATAAGAAATAGAAAACTAAAAAAAAAACAAGAAAACCCAGGCCCAAACCCGGTTGATCAAAGTGTAACTATGATTAAAAATATCAGAAAATAAAATAAAAAACAAAAAAAACCCAGGTACTAGCCGGGTTTCGAGCCTACGACCTCTGGGTTGTAAGCTCAGTATCCTACCAACTGGGCTAATCTGCTTACATTCAATCACATCGAATAGAAGGTTAAAGGCTGCTTGGACGCATGCGCACCACAACTACTAAATTTGGGGAGTGCCGAGATTCAATAAATTAAATTTGACAACGTTGGTGCCGAGTCGGGTAAATAAGCTCTCGTTCGGGATCCATGCTATGACAACGGCTAGACGCTAATTTGCGCCGAACCCGCGCTAGCAAATTTCTCCAGCCATAAACTGTGACCGTGACTCACGCTGCGTCACCTCACCAAGCTGCGTCTCATTTTGCGGCTGGCCTCACTTAATTGAGTCGAGTTAGTGACGCAGAAATGGTATAGTTTACATTAGATTTATCCGTAACTCCCAACTAGAATCCAATGCAATATTGTATGGGATGTAATATAAATGTACCTAATCAGGGCCGACGCTAGGAATTTCGGGCCCCGGGTAAGCGCGTTCAAATGGACGTTATGCAATTATGTCGTGTCTCAAATGCCACAAAAACTAGGCGACTCGCGTTTAATTTCTATTCAGTTAGGAACCGGGGTATCTTTGCGCCGCTTGCTCCTCCCTAACGCCGGCCTTGTGCCTAATGTATATTGTATGTTGCAATTAAAAAATTGGGAAGGGTGACCATAGACTTCAGACCGATGTGAAATGGATGGTTTTCATTGAAATGCTCTGTATAAAAACGATGTGAATAAAGGTTTCAATGCTAAGCATTCCAACACCTCATAACTCACTAAGCCTTCCACAAATCACTAAAAACTCACGGCTCTATAAAATGTTCTCCGTGTGCAAGATGCGCCAACTTTATACTCTCAATAATGCAAAAGCGTCAGGATTAAATATGAGGTTTTGTGAGGATATTTAAATGAAAGAGAGTGGCCGTAATTGGAGTGTTTGTTCCCGTGGAACATCGGCGGGGATTGAGAAGACGAAGGATAACTGCGGAAATTTTGTATTTATGCAATTCAAGAAATTTTATTCCTACATTGTTCGCACCATACTATTTGGATTTGTGTTAAATATATTTATTGGCCTATTATCATAACTTCATTTATTAAAACTAATTTTTAAGATAGAAAATTAGCCGACGCCTATGTCCTTGTTTGATCATTGTTAGGGGATTGCTTCCTGCGAATACGCAGTGTAAGTATACACAGGAAACCCCAGAAATTATAATTGGCCCTAAAAGTATAGGAATTCGAGAGTATTTAGAAATTCTACGCGTTTTCAGAAGTGGGATCAAGTATTCAAGGAGTGTTTACAAAGTTCTGTTTGTTTCGGTTTATGTTTGAAAGGATGTTTTTTTTAAACAAAAATAACCGTGCTTAATTGGTGCTGCAGGATTTAAATTCAACAATGGTGTCCAAAATAATATGTGGCCGAAACAAGGCAAACTTTAATTTCATTGTTTCTGCATGTAGCAATGATAATTATGGTTCTGAAATTTTTTTTTAAACGTTGTTAATAACTGGTCTGTAAGTATTGAACAACTTAAATAGTTTCATCGCTCTCTTGATTGTTTTCTGGTATATTTTCGGATCCAGAACTTACCAAGCGACTTAGCTTTCACCGTGTAACGTTGAAATTGGTTTTAGACTGCCAAAAAAGACTCTCCTCGATAGGAGAACTCAATTAAGTATTGCTGGTCTGGATCCCTGGCCATTCTGACATGGAAGGAAACGAGAAGGCAGACTTTCTTGCAAGGGAGGGTGCCGCACGTGTTTCTATCGGACCAGAACCTACAATTGGCATCGCAATAAGTTTTGCCAAACAAACACTAAATACCTGGACAGCAAGAAGAGCTTTAGACTTCTGGCAAAATTTACCAGGAGGCTTTTATACATCCTTTGAAGAATGTCTCCAAACAAATGTTAGACGACAGCAGGCATGACCTACGTTGTCTAACAGGCCTTCATCTGTCATCTGAATCATCATATGCTAAAACTTGGACTGTCGGAAGATCCGGCTTGCCGTCTTTGTCTGGAAGATGATGAAACAGCAGAGCTTTGTTTGGTGAAATCTGAATGGGTCTGAGCCACAATAGACTCTTGCCAGACGCAGACCCACTCACCACAAACCTAACCTAATCTAACCTAATCTAATCTAATCTAATATAGTATTTATACCCTATTTATTTTTCCGTAGGCGCAAAGTGCCTTATTGTTTATTCAAAAGTGCTATAAGCTATAAGCATAGGGTGAGTCTTAATTAACAGAAGATTGTTATAAACTGATATTAGGCTTTTATTTTGAAGCAATGTGGTATTACAATAATTACTCGACCCCCATTTCATTTTAAAAAATATTTCAAATGCCCCCCCTAGTGGTCACTTTGACATTCAGACCTGTCATTGATTTGTTATACCCAATTACATATATTTGGTATTTTTTCGCGAGATCCCGTGGAACTGTATATAACGGGAACTGTTATTCAGTTCCCACTGCATTTTTGCGATAGAACGGTAATAGGGGAGTATGTTAATGACGTAATTTGTGACGCAATAAGTTATAAAACGGAATCTCTATCAGTTCCCGCACCTAGGAGTATGGTTACTGGCGGTTATAGAAATTTAATTGACAGGAGTGACATTTGAAAATTAGAAATTTGATTGAAATTTCAGTATAATATCAAAGATAATTCATTATTTTATGTATAATATCCACGGAGCTAGTAACTGCGAAAAGTGTTTATTTACATTCTAAAAGGCTGAAAAAACACCGTTTCATTATATTTGCTTAATCAATCCATATGATTCACCCTAGGGTGAAAATAATCATCTGAAACTCGTAGCCTAACTGAACTATGCAACGGTACTTGTGATGACATAACTACGAGAAGGCTAGTATCAAAAAATCGTCAATTATAGTTAGAACTAAAAAAAAACATATTTCGAACAATAAGAACAATGAAACCATAAGAAACTTTGTAACTCGTCACTCTTTATTGAGGTTATGTTTATTTATTATTGTTGTGAAGTTAATTCTAT
>CAJUYH010011063.1:0-11490 GCA_910591685.1 Galerucella tenella
AAAAAAAAAAAAAAAGAAATCAACAAACAAACATAATATTGTGTTAATTCATGGGATATTTGGAATTCATATGAAATTAATTGGGATGTTGCTTTGGAAAATTAATTTATAAAATACATAAATAATCGATGAAAGCGAACAAATTAATATTTGTATTTGAATTAACAGTGAGAAGAATGGTGGTGTGAAAGGAAAAATTAATTCATTGTGTTGTGACAATATAAATGTTACGCACTATAAAATAATGTTGATTGTTCAAGTTAATTTGAATTGGTGTTAATTTTTTCATCGATATTTCAAGATAATTTTCGTGGGTATTCACCATATCAATTTTATTATTAATACATTCTTTTCAACTTTATTGAGGTATTAATTGCTATGCCGTGACCTTCCCACGTAATCCTTTTAATCTGTCAAAATATGTATGTATGAATAAATTGTTGTGCGGTTGCAATGCGTATAAATAATTTTGATGCATCGTGAGTAATTTGGAATTAAATATAATATTTGAAATTATATTTTGATCAATTAACATGAATGAAAGCCATTATTTATTATGCTTTTAATGAAAATGAAAATGATTTTATTTCATTGGTTTGGATACTTAAAAATTTTGAGAGATTGTTCACGATTGAGCTGCTTGTCAATCAGAATGTGGTTTAAGCAGAAATATGATATTGTAACAAGTAAAAAAAAAACACACTGTGACAATATAGTACATAAGATTATATATAGATTGTGAATGGGGCTTTTTTACCTATTTGATAGTAAATTCAGCTGAAACTGATTAAGAAAAAGAAGCCTTGAATGAAAATGAAAAACAAATAGAAATATAATAATGTAAAATAAGGAAAATAAATGAAATTCGCCACTGTAAATGCAACTATAGTTAGGATTTCCATTGCGTTAATGGGGTTGGTTTATTATATATACCGTGTGCTCTATATAATATACATATTATTTTTTCTCTTTAAATTATAATTGCGTTTTTCCTCCATTTACAATTTGCGCCTTAGAATTTACGTTATCATTATTCAAATAATGTACCTTATATATTATTTTGTATATGGTATAAATTGTAAAAAAAAAAAAAAAAACGTATTTACTATACATATATCATATTCATTTTCCGAGGGATTAATGTCCTCCAAATGAAAAATTATTTAATAAAAAATGAAATAAATAAATGCAATATTGAATAAGATGGATAATAATGTAATAGCATATATATCTAACCTCATAAACGTACTAACACACACAAATGCACTCCCATAAATGCAAATGTATATATCTATGATTATTCAACATACAAGTATTATTAATACACATAAATATTTCGCCAATTTTTATGGCAATGGTGTACGCATGCGTACATGCATGGACGTATACATTTGCAAATATTTTTGTATGCAGTGTTTGGTGTATACATATATGATCTAAACGATACTTGTATTATCGCGGGACATTTGACGCATGCGCGTGTATCGGATTTCATATATATATATATATATATATAAGATGTTTAAGAGCCAGCGGCCAACGTGTGACACTAGTGGCGCTGCGGTCATCCGACTAACATCATTCACGCAGATATGTAGCAAACAACAAAACAGTACTTGAAGACTTTAAGAGTGAGAAACTATAGACATCGTGTTCAGTTATATTATACACGGTGAGAAAGTGAGAAATGAGAATATGGTATTATGTGAGAATGACGAAGAATCGGCAGTTGTCCGTTGTCGGCTGTCGCTTACGTTTACAAATTTTCTCAAATATTAAATTTATTTAGTTATTGTTTGTGATTTTATTTTTATTTTTGTTGTTTATCAAGAATTCTTTGGATTCATTGTTGTTAAACATTTATATATTAAATGTTAATTTTTAATAATAAAATTAATTAATTTAATGTTTTTGTTTTTTTTTTTTTTGTGGAAAAAACAATGAAGAGAAGTAAAATGAGTGTGGCGAAAATGTTTTAAACTCGCAGTGTGATAAAGTGATACGTTTATACATTATTATTGTGTATGGATACGGAGCAACACGTCATCATATCGTATTGTATCGTTTTATAAGAGGGATAAAATGAAGTAGAAGTAAAGCGCGTGGTGTACAAGAATTGGTCGCGATAATTGCTATCAAAATAATATCCAAAATACCACACGTTAAAGGTATATCATTCTTTCTCAATTATACCATTAAATATCATTTAGTATTATGACGCAGTAGTGTAATTGTCATTATTTTGTTATAAACTTGTGTATTTTTATTGGGTCATCAGCCTCTATTCACCATATAAATACACAGATAGATGAAACAGGCGGGGCAACACCATCACAATTATTCGCAATCATTTTGACAATTACCAACACCCACCTGTTGCACCATTCAATATTTTATCGAATATTTTAAATGTTTACATTATAAATTTCAATGCTATTCAAATGCAATATATATATATATATACTGTTTTATTGGATAAATAGTTTGATGGAAATTATTCATTTCACACTTTTATTCAATTTCTTTTTATAAATAATCAATATACACATTTGCTTCGATTTTTATATATAGCAACTCATTACTTTTCATTTAATTACCAATTATTACAATCATCCCTCCATATATGTAGAAAAAATATCGATAGCACCTATAAATGATTCATACTTTTATTTTTATAACGCGGGTCATTGTAATGTGTTGGTGAGATAGTATAGAGATTACATAGTTTTGTTTGAATAAGTATTTAGTGTGTGTGTGTGTGTGTGTGTGTGTGTATGTAAAGATTGAGGAAAATAGCTTGAAATAGAAGAGAGGAAGAGTATGATAAAATATAATGGTTGGTGGTGGTGTGGTGATGATGATGATGATGATGATGATGATGGTTAAGGGATTAACATGAGGATAGGGCGATATTTAAGAGAGAGAAAGAGAAGCAACGCGTAATAATAATATGCTGGACAGTGTATGACCTTGAATGTGAGAGTCAAATGAACTCACTTTACATCAGAGTGTTCTCAACCAGTTTCATTATCACTCCATTTTTCTATCATTTTTTTTTTGTTTTTTTTTTTCATATGTATATGGATAATAGTTAAATTGATCAACAATTGTCCATTGAATATATTTATTTTTTAATCTTCATGAATTGTTATTAATATAGCGGATGTTAATTATGGGTAGGTGGTGCGCTATAGAGGCTATATGGTGGTGCAACAGCGATGCTTTGATCAGTAGTAGTCTTCGTTTTCATAGGTACATCGACCTGTGTACTGTGTCAGAGACGTTGCTGCATTCACCATCATGGCTATAAGTAGATCCAAAGTAAGAGTAAACAACGATTTTGTGGCCGTAGCGGCGGGGCCACACTATAACAATATTAATAGAAATTCATCAGTAACTTTCTACTAATTTATCATCAATAATTGCTTTAGATTTATTTTCATTATGGTACATTTTGAAAATGGACAAATCAATGATTTATCGTACAAGTGATATTTCAATATTGTCTTTATATACTGCATCATATACCTATTATTTATTTTTTTTTTTTTCCAATTATTATCTCATTCCATAAAGTTCATTCATCTATTAAATATTTTAATAAGTTTTTTTGTTTTTTTTTTTTTTTCACTCAACTATCAAGTTTGAGTTTATTGATGCAATTTCACTTTGTTGTGTGAATGGAGTATATAAAAATATAGATGGCCTGTATATAATAACAGACAAATGTTTATGATCAGTGGCTCGAGAGTTAATAAGTTGCGACACGCTCTGTTTATATCCTATCCAAAGCAATATTCATAATTATTAACATCACTTTTTCTCGCATACACCTTATTTCCAAATATATAATTAACTCTTTTTTCAATATTAATATTTTGCAATATAAAATGGTGGATGCGTATTGAATAGTAAAATATGTATGTTGAGATGGATCAAGTGGAAATTTAATAATGTCCAAGTGGATTATTTGTCGATGATGAGAAAAATGGTAAATGAGTTTACGTTTGGTGTTGCTATGAATATTGGAGGTGAATAGAACTCTGGTGTTGAGAGTCGTAGGAGGAAGCCATGCCATGCCTCCAGGCTTTCATTACCGTTGTAAGACTACAAACTCTCAGGGCCAATATTATACATACGTTAACGTTACACAACAGTGCGTTATATTTTTTCCATTTTATATATTGTATACATATATATATATATGTATATATTTATTGGTCAATATATGACTAGACATTTCGCCATTTGCATTGGCATGTGAGGGACAATGACATCCCAAGCTCTTACACTACTTCCATGATACCTAATTAATAATTAATTAATTATACATATAAATTTTTATTATATATGTATAAGTATGTATAATACTGTTATGTGCAATAGAGAAATCCAATCAATATTTAACATTTTATATATTTACAATAATGTAAGTGTTTGTATAGCATGTGTATTATTTTGTTGTTTGGATGTATTATTATTGATGCTGTGGCAAATTAACAAAAATCCGTGTTTATTCAATACATAAATGAATGTGCTAATATAATATGAATAGAGAAAGTGAGAAGAGGCTGTTCTATAATGAGGGAGACGGTATATATGTATAGTAGTTTAGTGACTTGAACTTGGAAATCGTGACCGCGCGACTGGTGGGAACCCGCCCAGAGATCGACTCTCATATATACCTTCACTCGTGACCTCTACTCATCGTACTTTTTGTTCATCTCCTCTCCTCCAATCTTTTCCCCTTTTTTTTTCTTTTTTTCATCCGCAATTTTCTCCCTTACGCTCTAATCACTCTCTTTACTTTTAGTATACAACTCGATCTGCTGTATCTCAACACACCACCATTCTTCTTTGCTTTTTCATCTGTCTTCAATAAATTTTATATGCAAGAAGTCATATGATACTCTACGAATAATCATAAAATCATATTGTCATTTTCATTATCATTCAATTTTTTTTTTTTTTTCTCTCACTTTTCGAATGTTATGAAATTGAATGAGATGGGCAATGAAGTAATTAACAGGCGAACGTAAATGGACATGGCGTCAGTCGCGTTGGAAACGTAATAGGCAATTAAACGTTCAGATGGTTAGGTGAGGAAATGATCGTGATCGAGCATTTCCCATTTTATCATTTTCGTTATTCAATGGGTTCGTCAGTTGATATATATAGAAAATAACATTTATATTCAATCGACCGTAGAATGCAATTGTCACATTAATGATAAGCTATTTCTACACGAAAAAATTCCAAATTTCCTCTTCTACGTCAGGCAACATCTGTATGCACATATACTTTTATAGGTTATGTATAATGCATCCATATATATATTATATATAAATTTCGTTTGTTTTCATCCATTCACGTGTTGTCGTTATTATTAATATTATTATTTTATTTTTAAAAGGAACATACCTGATGTTTGTTGAATTAGTGTTCAATTTATTTCGCTACTGTCATTCACAATTCCAATATCATCTTCGTAATATTAATTTTCTTTACATAGTCGATGCTAAAAAATTACTTGTCTAGCAATTATTATTATTTGAATTCAACAAATGTGTGGAACATTGAATGGGATGAAAGAGTAATATGTTATGAGTGTATACATGTTATAAGGACGCATGCAAAGCTCTAAAAAGTATTCAGAGCAGAACAAGAAGAAGAAAAATATTGAAAAGTCAGTTAATAATGTTTGAAAAAGATTAATTTTTACAATGTGGCATTTGTCAAATTACATATTTAAATTTACGTTCGTTCTCTTTCTCTCTCTCTCTCTCTCTCTCTCTCTCTGAAATTGTCACAAATTAATTATCATATGCTAATTTAAGTTTAATTTAAGTCAAGTCCACTAATCGTCCATTGCAAGCTATGCTCAATTACACTATGTTACTTTATATTGTACTTATGTGTTCTTGCCCTAGGGCTAATTTGCCAGGGTTTAAATAAACTTATCTATCTATCTCTGCCTCTCTTTCATTATTTATTATTGTTATATTAATTGGAGATAAACACGATGAGATTGAGAAGTAAGAGTGAAACAAACGGAAGGGGAAACTACCCACAACTGCACATAGAGATATTTTAATGTTGGCGCATATCATGCATACCAGTTATAAAATTTCTGCTGTGATTAAACAAACTCTTTTCATTCTGATAACTGAAGATAAATAAATGTACATCCGCTTTTGTTGTTGTTGTTGTTATTTATATTATGATTGTCATAATGAAAACGTCCTCGTTCAATAACATATGTGTATATATATCGTTTTAATTTTATGAAAAGAACATTAGGTGATTTTCAATCAATTTTGTGTGTCGCAAATGGACATGAATGGAACAACGAGTTTATATTGCTTTAAACTTTATAAGCATGCAATAGTGGATAACCCACACACGCCTATGCATCCATTGTATTTTCATTCTCTGTAAAAGCGTGAAACGTTTTATTTGTTCCCTCACTTCCTGCGTCTCTCGTCTATATATACCCTTCATCTATATTTATACACATACACTTTGTTATTTATGTCGATTATATATACCTGGAGCCAATGAGAATGTCGTTTTCATGTATATTATGTAAATTTTTATCTCAATATATTATTTCTATGAGTAAAAAAGTTGATGGCTTTAATTTTATTTCATCAGCCATTTCAATTCAAAATATATATTCACTTGTGCTATTCTACCATTAACTTGTTATTGAATTATTTTTGTATTTTATTAATTTATGTGGAATTTATCTGTTACAGGTTTTGGATTACAGCATTATATCACATACAACTAAAATGTCATTCGCCTTATAAGGTAATTATCGATGAGTATTTTTTGTTTCATTCAATTATATGTTATCGCTATAATATATCGTACATGTACCTATCTGAAAGTGGAATATTTAAGCCAGCAACTATACTATATATTTAACATTGTATACTTGAATGTAAAGTTGCCTGGTTTTAGTGATAATCATAATATCATGGTTGCTTCTATGAATAAACTGTTATCAACCGATAGCACATTCGATGATTTTAATCTCATATATAATTATATAATAATAATTATATTTATACATATAGCAATAGATTGTGGATAAATGTGCCAGAATCTGCCGGCAACAATCAAACTACACCTACCTATATCATTTACATATAAACATGCAAATACAATGATGATAAATATATATATATATATATATGAAAAGATACGACGCAGTGATAGAATTGACACTCCTGTTTGTTACCGTTTGAATGTTTGCCTATGCACCATTTCCCGTCATTACAATCGCACCTCATTTATACAATGCACTTTTGTTTATATGACATGTGATGGATTCGTGCACACGTTTATTTTCATATTGCTTCAATATATCGAGAGATGAAGTGAAGTATGTGAGCAAGGTCAAGGCGCAATTCCGTCTCAGTTGTTTATAAAATTCGTGCATGTTAACTATGAAAATTTTATATGTATACTCAACATTGCGAGGAATTTTCTCTTTATGATTAATGGATTATACGATAATAATAAAGAGTTATACTGATATTGTAATGTAATTTTTCTTGTGTTATAGAAAAAGAAGGATGTCGAGCATTATAAGCGGCCACGGCAACAGCCATAGTGGCAGTACAAGCGGAGGTGCGAGCAGTAATGTTGGCGTTGGTGGTGCACTAAGTTTTATGGGGTGTGTTAGAGAGACCTCGCCATCACCCCACGATCATCATCATGTCGATCATACACACATTATGGAAGATTTTGGTGTTGGACAGCCCGACAATGCACTGGTTAAAGGTTGTTATAAATATTATGAAGGTGTATATTTTTTTGGGACATATGTATCACCGTTATTAATTGGTGAACCATTAATATCGTAATACGAACGTCAAATTGGCTGAAGATAGCGGACAATGATAACATAGCAGACAATAACTAGATTAAAAATTCATCCCATATGTATATCATGCCTAAATACTTTTAAATTTCGGCTCTTTTCAATTTATGTAAATCGTATCGCGTTATGTAGTCTACTTAGTCTATAGAATTAAATGATTTCAGAATTTTTTTCATATATTTATATATAGCGCGCATTGTCTATACTGTCTCACTAAATGTCTCAAGCAGAGACAAATATAAATTCATTATATATACTGAGTATATTTGTCTATGACCTTTTATTGTAAACTCACAGTACTTATAGTTGCAGTTACTTTCATTTACAAATATATATATAATAAGTGACTTTGTTATGGCTATTAGCATGTCACATGTATGCACAAAGTCAATACACAGGAGGAGTGTAAAGTGAAACGACTTTTACTCCACTTTATAGATAGATGAAATTATAATGGCAATTGAAGAGTATTGTATATGGAGGGCAGTGGAACATTGTCTTAAATCGTTCTCAATATCGCGTGCACAGTTGAAGCGAGATAAATTTGAAACTTTTACCGTTTTATCCATCAGGGATATATGAAAATATGACGGAAGAGTGATCGCACCTGAACGAATTAATAGGTCACAAGTGGTGGATTGTTTATTATCTCTCTTCTGTTTCAGAATACACATACATACACAAACATGTTGTCGTGTTGGCATTATAGATATATATGATGGTGTTCCCGTCAAGTTGCGTGTGTACACACACTTTCACTCACTCACTCTTATGCAATGTATGCCAATAATAACATCGCCAAACATCAAAATCATATCCTTATATCCTGTATATATTCAATTTTTCATTTATTTATTTTTTTTTCATTCATTTTTTATATTTTATCAATTTACGAATTTTCTATGGAAAGTTTTGCGCGTCATGAATATATGAAAACAAAAATTTTGATTGTCCATATGAATGACAGAGCCAAAGAAGAGACGTTTTCATCCACTGCGGGGACTCAGACGAATTTTCAGGAGAAAAAGCCGAAGCGCAGCTGACACGAGAGTAAATTCTCGTGTAGGTGAACGAGACAATGACCTCATGACAAACAACGGTGAAGAATTAACCATGCGACATCCGGCTGGAAGAATGGAAGAAATCCGAAGCAAAAGTGCCGGTGAACTACTCACAGACTCAGGTGGCCGACAGAGGTATTAAATATCAATTATCATAATTAATATTTCATTTTTATATTTAAATTGAATACGATTAAGTGCGCGCGACATACTACCTCGCACGATTGTTCTTATATATTTTCAGCGTGCAACATATCCGTAGTATTCGTTGGCCAAAAAAATACCGAATATCTCTAAGGAAGTCTTTTAATCAGTAAATATTTATATAATCAATCACAATTAAATCTCAATATGAAAAATGGTGTAAACCTATATGAATGAGTTGAAGTGATAGCTTTCATTTATCAACTGTGAGGCATTAATTTTAGTATTACACTTCTAGGCGTATTTAGTACTTGCATTATTGTCCCATAATATTATATAATAAATGCTATGTGCATCTATATAGCTCTATTAAACATATATAAATGCAGTATGTTTCACTATTTGTTTCTTATATCAGTATGGGTCTGTCGCCATATTGTTTTATATATGAACAACAAACGTTGGTACTTTAATTGTTGAATGTGGGCAGTGTGTTATTAAGACGAAGCGGAATACAAGAACCATTTTCAAAGCTACGTGGTGCTTCAGGTCAATTATCGGTATCGCATGACAGCATTTTCCCTGGAGAGGTACCTCACACGCGGCCACTCTCATCATTGGATGCTCTCACTACATTTGAGGTATGAATGTTTAGTTGTTCATTCGATAAAGTGAAAAAAACTATAAAAATTATTGTACTATTATATGCATGAAAACATTGGCATGGACATTTACAATAATAGATTGACATGTAAAAAAAGTATATTAACATAGTAATCAAATTTCCATCACTAACTTCACATTAACGCACACTTGACTACAGGTAATAACAGTCAATAACCATCTATTAATTATCAATTAATGATACGCGATTCAAATGAATATTATTAAATTTTTTTCGGCAATAATTTTACCATTCAGCGATAGTTCAACTTTCATACTCAGCATCTATATTTAGTTGGTCAATTGGGTAAACGATGAAAATAGAATGGACGTATAAACGCATAACATATTAACCGCTCACTCGGACTACATTTACAAACTATAAGTTTGCATAAAAAATGTCATTTCCTCTTCATTAAAGCGAATAATTATGTTTTTCTTCCAAAGATGCAAATGCCGACATTAAATTCACATTTAATATATATATATATATAATATTTTTCTAACTTATTTTTATGGAAATTATGTAATTATTTTAAAATACTAATTTCACAATAGTCCATCGCATATATGTATATGGTACATTTGAATCACATTTATCTCATTCATTGATTGAATCAAATACGACACATCACTGTTGGATAAGTCATGAGGCATTAATGATAAATCTCTATTCCACATATATATACTCATATTAACGCAAATGCTGTACCATCCAGCAATAGCTGACAAGAGCAAGATTTTGACAGACTTGCACAAACGTTTGTCCAATCGATTGCTCCAATTTATCATTATGGTATTCATATCATAGGTTCACACGTCACGAAACATATTTCAAGAAATTGTTCGATACCCAAGAGTTACTTTTTTTTTTTTTCTATTTTTCATACATACGTATACTACTTTGTGTTGCCGACCGACTGCGTTCCAACCTGATAGCTTTAGAAAAGTTTCAAACCGTTTCATTACTAACACACAACACTTTTTTCTCTATTGTTATTTGTCATTATCTTCCAAGTAATTATACATTTATATATCTATTTATTTATTTATCTATGCATCGATATATTCATGTGTTTTATTTATTTTTTTTTTTTGTTTATCAACAGAAACGACAAGGAAATGCCAGCGATGAGACAATGCGCAATGACTGTAGCATTCATGGTTATTATAATCATCGAATATCACTTGGTGTAAGTATAAACTATTTAATTCAATTAACTAACTAACAACAAATGAGTAGATGGTATGACAATATCCATAAAATAATTTTGCTCAGGTACTCGAACAAATCAAAACTGCCATAGAAAACAGACATCATACGACGTCAGCAGAATCCAGTGATGCCCTGCATGTGAGTACATAAATAACATCCGTCATTTTTATTCATCTATTATTTTCAAGTTGTTCATTGCCTTTATAGAAAAATTAAATTTAGTGGTCGATTCTTATAGTCTAATTCACTGGATATCAAAATGCGTATATATATATAAATTAGAATACCTTTTTCTTCAGTCACCAATGCAATCCAATAGATAATAATATATATAGTAAAAAGTACTTCCTCTCCTATCATTCGGTAATTTATCGTACATTACTCACTGAGTCATATATGCGTGTGGCAGTGTATATATATGGTGTATATACACTGCTACACGCTACATTCTATTACATTATATTATTTATTTATTCATTTATACTTATTTTTGTTTTTTTTTTTTTTTTTTTTTT
>CAJUYH010011064.1:0-11490 GCA_910591685.1 Galerucella tenella
CTTGGAGAACTTTTTCTCCCTTTGAAGTACCTGTCAAGACCTACAAATCAAGCCAAAAAAATTATTGGACAAATATATTGATAGGTTTGCCTATTTTCAGGTCTTCAGTTACTGGACTAATACTATAGTTAGAGGAAACAAGCCAGCTCGGAGCCCGGCAGCATGTAAGAGAGAGTAGGAGGTTCAGGTACACAAAGACAGAAAAACCTCTGATCGTCTATCTCTTTCTCTCTCACCGGAGTTCAGACTAACATTCCCACTCACACAGCGCCCTATGACTTGTTGCCTCTATCTGTAGTATCGCTATGCTCAAACCACACAGGAATTCGTCTACCGTAAGACTCCGGATTCTTTGGTTGTCCGATGTCTTCACTTGTCCTCGTCCCAGCTACTCAGGTGATGAGCAGTTCTAAAAACTCAATCCTAAATGAAGTCAAATAAGTTTCTTAGATCGTGAAAAGAATTAACATTATCGAAGGCCTCAGCTAAATCCAAAAAACTGCTAGTGTATATAACGTCTCTTCTGTAGTCAAAACAATTTCGATATCTTCTATAAATCCGAATTATATGTGTGTTAATATAGTTTAAGATCAATTTTCAAATGTTATTAATAACAGATATGGATCTTATAGGTAGTTCTCAAACTTAAATATACCTACATATTAATATATATATGAAACAGGAGTGATAAGCAGGCATTTCCATTATTTTAAAAGCATTGATTAATGATGTGTCTTGAAGGATTTCAAATATGTTCCGATGTAATTCCGTCTGGACCTGAAGTTGGGTAATTTCTAAGGTGAAAAATTAGGGCTATCAACTAAATAGCAGTAAACTCCGAAAAGAATCCTCAAATCTGATCAAAAACTTTTCAGGTTAGTCTTGTTGCTGAAAAATGTGTTAAATTTATCATCCCAATTTTTTTATGTTGTTTTATTCCAGCTCAAGCGATTTTTTTTTAAATAATGTTGGTTTGAGATTATCCCTTTTATTTATAAAGTGTATTACAGTTGTTGGATTCCATTATTTTCATTTGGGATTTAACTATTGAGTATTTTGATTCAAATGTCTCAACAGAAATGAGAGACAATTCCAGATATAACAGATCTTGAATCAACTTCAGAACATTTCTTTGGCAATGTTTACTTCACTAACTTTTCCTAACTTTAAGCAAATCTATAAATTAAAACAATAATTAATCAAATGCTTGAGCCAATATTGATTTAAAACTTTAAAAGCCTAAAAGCTTTGGTTGCACAAAAAAATAAGCAAGTGATAATGAAGTAAATGTACCCACTTACATTATTTATTGGTCAATTCATCAACAGAAGAAACACTGTGCCCTGTTACTTTGATGTAATTAATTATTAAAACCAATTATTTTGTTTAACAAACTCGTAGAGTAGTCCAAAGAGTTTGATGAGTTTCTTAATTCGATTTTAAGGGTTGGTTCTACCAAACATTTATTTCGTGTTGGTTGGTTCAAACTTTATTGGAGCGATTCTCTTTTGAAAAGAATTTTATAAACGAATACGTTCTAAAGTTTAGAAATGATTTTGTAATGGAATGTAACACAATTTCTCAGCAGAATTTTGAATTAAAAACATATTACTAGCTAAAGCCGATAGGTTATTCAGTGTACAAATCTTATTGTGATAATTGCACATTTTCAGTTTTTTATCGGGGACACTTTTGTTATAATTTTTTTTTGTCAAACCTTGCCCAACCGCGTTTTCGTGTGAGTCATAGACGAATTTTCCAGAGCAAATAGACAAGGAGGAGGTGTGTCTATCCATTCCGAACAAAATATGCTGATTGAACCATTAGTGATATCAAATACTCTTGAGGAAGAATTTGAAGCATGCGGTGCAAAAATGAAACTACCGGAGAGGAATGGTAACATATACATCATAGTGATATATAGGCAGCCAAATTATAAAAATTTTAACAATTTTCTGAAGCATCTTGAATTGTTGTTGTATAGTATTTTTAAAAATGGTAACTTGTATGTAATATGTGGGGATATAAATGTGGATTTTTTGAGAGATAGTAATGAGAAGCTCAGCATTGTTAATTTGCTAGACGAATATGGTATAAGACACCACATAAATGAAGCTACAAGAGTAACATCTACTACCGCTACTTGTATTGATAATATATTTTCAAATATTGTTGAGTGTGAGGTAAGTGTAAATGAATCATTTTTCTCAGACCATACGTATCAATATTATAATATAATATAATAATATTTATTGTAACATGACGAATAATAACAATTTTGTTCAAATGAGACAGTGCAATGATTCTAATATACAAGTTTTTCAGAATCACTTACTTAAAGAGAGCTGGGGTATAATGTATCAAGCAATTGATTTTAAGGATAAATTCTCTATATTTTATAAAGATTTTCTTTATTATTACAACCTTGCATTTCCTGTAAAGAATAGATGTATAAAACAGACCAGAGGGAAGTGGTTTTCTCCTGAAATCCAGCAAATGCATTCTCATCTTTGTGAAATGAATAAATTACGGAAATCAATAAATAATCCTTGGTATACAGAAAGGTACAAACAATATAAAAAAGAATATAAAGCACTAGTAAAAAGTCAACAGAGGACTACTAACAACCAAAGAATTTTAAATTCACAAAACAAAATACGTGAAAGCTGGAAAATCATAAAAGAAAGTAAAGCAGCTAAAAATAATGGTGCATTTGCTGGCTTTCGGGAGGAAGATACTCAGTTAGAAACAGCAAATTACATAAATGAGTATTTCATAGAATGTAATAAGAGTCAACAGATACCAAATGACAATAGGCAAATACAAGGTTACCATTTAAGTTTCTTTTTAACTCCTACAACACCTGAAGAGATCATGTCAATAATACAAAAAACTTCTGATAAATTCTCCCCTGGCGTGGATGACATCAACGGTAAAGTGATTAAGGCTGTTGCTCCACTGATTGCTGAACCATTGTGTCATCTAGTCAATGAGTCATTTTCAAGTGGAATTTTTCCTGATATAAAGGAGTCAAAAGGTATACCTGTTTTTAAAAATAAGGGATCCCCTAATGAAATTAGGAATTATAGACTAATATGTATTCAGTGTCAATTCTCAAAAATCTTTGAATTAGCATATTCTAACAGGTTAACTAGATATTTAGCTTCATTCAATCTACTCCCTGATATACAACATGGATTTAGAAAAACAAAATCAACTGAAACTGCGATTCAAGATACATTAGTACATCTATATAACTCATTAAATAATAAACAACACTCATTGTGCCTGTTTTACGATTTAAGTCGTGCTTTTGATACAATAGACCGAGGTTTATTGCTGATGAAGCTGGAAGCCCTAGGTGTAAGAGGATTACCATTTGAGTGGGCAAAATCGTACCTGTCCAATCGTACACAAATATCAATGTTTGGTAGTACTAAGTCACTCTCAAGGGAATCAAATGTAGGAGTTCCGCAAGGGTCCATATTGGGTCCTTTATTTTTTATTATTTTTACATCTGACATCAAAGAAATTTGTAAATCCCCAGATCAAATAATTTTGTATGCAGATGACACAAATTTCTTTATATCTGATACGAACCTAGACAGACTGGTAGCGAATGGTAATCTATCTTCTAGGGAGTTTAATACTTACTGTGTTAGTAATGGACTTCAGCTAAATTCAACAAAAACATATTTCATGAGATTTTTGCCAAGAAATGTGTCACCTAATTATGACCTTTATTTAAACATCAATGGTAATTCTATTCAAACTTCAGACACAATTAAATTTTTAGGTATGACACTGGATCCAAAATTGACTTGGGAATCACACATAAAAGTAGTTTGTTCTAAATTAAGCACATGCTGTTACATAATGAGAAATCTCAGGCATACAGTTTCATTTAATGTATTGATAATATTGTACTTCGGTCCAGTGCAGTCAGTATTGCAATATGGTCTAATATTTTGGGGTTCATCTGCTCATTTAGACAAAGCTTTTGTAACACAAAAGAAAGTCATAAGAACTATGTTTAATGTTCATCCATCTACTAGTTGTAAACAATTATTTGTCAACCCACAAATTTTGACATTGCCCAGTCTATACATATTTAGAGTAATTCTTTACATTCGTAACAATTTAAACAAGTTTGAGAGGAATGAGGAGCTACATTCTCATAATACCAGGTTAAAAACGGATCTGCACTGGGCCTTCTCAAGGCTACAAATTGGGCAAAATTCACCTGATTATATAGGCATCAAGTTATACAATAAAATTCAAACAATAATAGAGAAAGATAGTTTGACATCGACATTGGCATTTACATCCAATGTAAAATAGTTATTTATGATATGAGTGTTAAAAGTGAGGTTTTATTTTGTGAGTGAAAACGTTTGTGAAATGAGCGGAGCGAATTGAACAATTTCACGAACCAAATAAAATCACTTTTAACACAAATACCATACAATGTTTTTTGTACAACTTCCCTATTTTGATAATGAAACGAGCGAATTTGCAATGACAATAAATTCAAAATGCATTTTAGTATTCAAATAATCAAAAGATTGTTGTGAATGGCAGACGTTGCCAACGTTATGATTACTAACAAATGAGAAAAGACGCTGTCATTTGAATTTCATTCCTGTCCAGTGCTAAAAATATTTTTAACACTAGTGTTAAAAGTATTTTTAACACGCTGCTATGTAAACAATCGTTTTTAACATTGTTTGCTATCATTAAAAGTGTCACTTTTAATGACAGTTGTACAAAAAAGTTTTTAATTAACCAGGCATTTTATTCAGTGACTGAGTTTCTCAATTATTATAAATAAGTCTTAGAGTATTTTATTTATTTTGTAGACCACACATTTGTATTTTCCTACGGGATTTTATTTAAAACTGTATTTTGTATTATCTGTATTTTTTATATTTTGTATTATTTGTATTTGTATTGTATTGATTGACTAGTCTTATAAGTTTTTTTATATATTGTGTATTTTATATGTAAAAATTTTAATGACTTAATAATAAATCTAAAATCTAAATCTAAATCTAAATAATAATTTTTTCAATGGTACGACTGCCTCCAGGGTGTTCTGATCGTATTAAATCGGAACTTCAAGAAGTAAATGAATTAATTCAAATACCAGTCGTTTGAAGAAATAGATACTAATAGTTTGTCCAATCTCTAAAATCTAAAAGCGCGTGTTCGTTTCTCTTGCCGACTTTTGTCTTCAATCGGTATATGCCGTCATATGTTCAATTAATTTGGGACAAACTTTACAACAAAATCCAGATTCATTATCCATTAAATTTTAATCATTTCTGTTTGTTACAGATGCTTTCGAAAATCAAATAATCCGTATCCTGAATAAAGTCCATTCAAGCATAGATAAAAATGATCACAGAATGACAGATCAAGAAAGAAATAGTTATTTTCCTAACAAGTGCGGAAAGTGATACTTTCCCGCACGCGACTGCAGTTGACCCGAACGACGCGAAGCGGAGTTCAGGCAAGCGGTCAAGGGCGGGAAAGACACTTTACGCATGAGTTAGGAACATTATTTTTTCTACAACCGTATATACAAAAAAGTATATCAACCCATTTTTCAAAATTTATTTTATTTTAACAAAAACTTTAACCAATTATTATTATAAATATTATTATTAGAAACACAATTTGTTGCATTCTGTGAATTACTTAAAATTGCCGGTCCAGTGGAGTTATTTGGTGTTAACTGGTGAGTGAATGACGTTGATGAGGATGGCATCGTTTGCAGGTCACATAAAGATGACGATGAAGGTGACGGCAACAATTTTAAGTCATTTGTAGATGAAAGAATTTCATTTGATATATTTTTCTTATATCAAGCCCGGGAGGTTTGATAGGTGTTTTAAGACACTACTTTGAAGAATGTACAAGGTTATATCAAAATATTTTCATTATTTTATATTTTCAGAAAATTAAAATGCAACAAAAAGCTAGAAAACATGTAGATTTTATTTGATGGACTATTTATTCACCTGGTGTAAGAATAGTTATAACTTCCGAAGTAAAAAACTATCTAATAAGGTCAAAATTTGCATAATTTTACTTTCCCGCACTAGTGCGGGAAAGTGACACTTTCAAAGCTAAAATGCGTGCGGGAAAGTGGGTTAAAGCGCACGGTAGTAGAAAAAGAATTAACCGAGCTAGAATGGAAACAAACGTCTATAGTGCTAGATAGAATCCTTTTGGCGATATTTCTTCTTATCACCATTATTAGCACAACAACTATTTTGTGTCGAAGTCCTAAAGACCAAACATGAAGTGAGAAAATTGACGTGCATGTTAATAAATTAATGTTCATCGTAAAAATTTAAAAACAAGAGTACCTATATTACCAACATGGTAATAGTTACAATAAATAGTACCTACTATACATATATAATGTTGCAGTACTATGTAACAATATAGAATTGCTCTAAATGGAATTAATCATATATAATATATTAAAACAAATGTTCTGTCAATTATTGCATCTTATTAGTTTTTATTCAACTGAAAACTGAAACTGAAATGATCGATGGTGAATGAATGAACTATTCCAAGTTTGTCTGTGTTATTGATCGTTTTTTTTCTTTAATGAAGAGTACCTAAGTGTTATAAAGATATTAATATTTGAAAAAGATGCACATAAAGCTATAACACGTTAAAATATATGTGAACTGTTGGACTATTAAATGTATGTAGGTAGTCTTTATATGTATAGTCCATTTTAAGATTAAATATACATATAAATGACAAATGTGGGTACAATATGCTGGAAATAAATTATTTATATGAAATAATGAGTATCATTAACCTCACCATTCTACTTTTGAAAATTATTGATCTAGTAGCAAATTCACCATTTACCTACAAACCTTTTCGTTATTTTTCAATTAATAATGTGGATTTTTATGATGTTTAATTCCCAATAATATAAATTTGTTACTTCTGGCCACCTTCTTTTTGGGTCGATACATTAATTGGAACCAGAAACAAAAAACTATTGAAAATTATGAAAATACTATGGCAAATTAAATACGAGCCTGACTCGGTAGGCGACCCAACTTACGTGTGAACCATGGAGACTGTCTAGTCTCTATGGTGTGAACGGTGAACGTATGGGCATGGTATGGGCTATAGCATATAGAGTAATAAATAATTATTTATTACTCTATGGGCCATGTATGGGCACAGATCAGATTAGGTCTAAAGTTCATTTCTTGGTGTGCGTCATCGCTTGTGTTGTATATCCGGTTTTTGGGTATGTCGATTATTTTATTTGCTATTTTTTTCTTCTTTTTTTCTATCGGCTTAACTCTATCGAATTATCTACCCAGCACTATTTATTACTTTTAAATAACTAGAAAGAAGCTGCACTTTCGTGCATCTGCCTCTGAGACACCAATTCTTCCTGTATATCTAAATTGAAATTACATAGTTCTGTTACAGTTTATGAAAAATTTACACAAAGACTAAGCACTACGCACTGAAGGTTCTCTAAGCATGTCCTCTACAATTTCACTATTTGCTATTTTGACATATAGCTAACCTTAAATTTAATAAATAAAATCCTCAGGGTCGTAGGTATTCAGCCAAATTCTAAAAGGCTATGATATTAATAATTACCAGCTTCTTTTTCTAACTGAAAATACTGGACAACTTTCAAAATGCTGATGTTTTTCCGTGTATCTAGGCATATTTTTGTATTATTTAAATAAATATAATGACAATAAGATTACTATTCACTTTTCATAAATAATAATTGACCGTAAACAACAAAAAGTACATACCTTACGAGAACTGTCAGGGAAATTAGAAAAAGACGTAAGACACATTACCGCTACGAAAGGTACTCCTGCATCCTATTTTGAATGTTTTAATTTCTCCCGATTGATAAGTCGCGCTTGCACGTAATCTAAACATCAACTAATCAAATTTTTCAAGTCAAAGATTAGGGTTAACGTTTTTAATACATTTGAACGGTTCATTATTGTGATATTTTGATTATAGGATTAATCACAGACCTGCCTTTTTCCCATTTCTCCCATCGTAATGTGTTAACAATCCATGACGCACACCAAGAAGGGTATTATATGAACTCTATATTATGGTTTATTAATTTACGATAAAAAGAAGATGACGTCGCAAAACAGTTTTGTGAAATTGCTGAACTGTAGTTTTTTTTTACTCAAAAAAATTAGAAATGTCAATCTGGCAGTTTTCTTTTTAATAGAGGAGTTCAGTCTAAGGTCAGTGTGGCCAACAAAAAGTGGTTTTTCTGACAAGAATGACAGTTAATGTCTACCCCTTAAAACATAGGATTTTTGCCTGTTTTTTATCATTGCGAACATCTATATTGCTTTATTAAAATAATGAATACACCCCCGAAGCGTAAATCTTGGAATTTAAAATGACTTTTTAGCTGAATACACAGCACATCGGTAGCCAAAAATTCCGGGAACTCTTGGCATGTCACCATTTCATTTCTGTTATCTGTCACTAGTTATGTCAGATGTCAGTGGAAAAAGTAATTAGAAGAATAGAGATACACCTAACTAGAAGTACTACAAAAATCTAATCGAAAATGGACATACAGAATTAAACGAATATCAACAAAAATTAATACAACTGACATTTGACATAATTAGTGACTGAATAACAGAAATGAAATGGTGACATGCCAAGAGTTCCTGGAATTTTTGGCCACCGATGTGCTGTGTATTCAGCTAAAAAGTCATTTTCAATTCCAAGATTTACGCTTCGGGGGTGTATTCATTATTTTAATAAATCAATATAGATGTTCGCAATGATAAAAAACATGCAAAAATCTTATGTTTTAAGGGGTAGACATTAACTGTCATTCTTGTCAGAAAAACCACTTTTTGTTGGCCACACTGACCTTAGACTGAACTCCTCTATTGGCTCTGTGCCTCGAAATGCATTAATCGGGGATGTTATTTAAAAATAAAAGTCTTGTATTATGGTCTCGGACAGAAATGTCGTTGCGCCTTCCAAAATCTTTGCGGATGCCGCCTTGAGACACCTCAAGGCTATTATAGATGAGACTAACCCGTAAGGTAAGGTTACCGCAGAACGGGAGATAATCATCAAAAACCAACTGCTAGAGGAGCTGGACAAGATCATCTTCTCCGCCTCTAGCAGCAACAGCAAAGCGTTCACGTTTAAGTCGTGGACATACTCCGGTAAAATCATCAGAGTGGTCTGCGATGACGACAGGACAATAGAGTGGTTGGAAAAAGCAACAAAAAACCTTAAGGCATGGGAGGAGGCATCACTGGCATCACACCTCTTCGTCTTCGAGATCGGAGACGAGCATATGGCTGTCCTCAAGAGGAAGTCGATGAGGATTAGCTATGCGTTTACCTCATTGACTATCAGGGTAACGAAAAAGGAAGCAGGGGGTACCTTTACCTTATACGTATAATAATATTACATACAGCTTAACAGATACGAAAAACGTTCACGAATAATTAAACTATTGTTTATCTAAATTCCGCTATCAAATGTGACACTTTGAACACAGAGTACACCATCTAACAAGAGACGAAAGCTTTGTCGGTTCCTTTGAAGTTGGACTTAAACGGAAATACGTCGAGACTGACAGATATACTACTTGATACCACAGAGTACACCATCTAACTAAGGCAGTGACAACCAAACCACAGAGTACTGAGTAACTGACGGGAACGAACGAACGGAAGTGTCGACCATGTGTCGACTTGACATTGACATATATACTAATTAATTCACGCATGTGCACACAAAATTGCGATCACGAAAACGGCTTTCATTCGCCTCTTGTTAGATGGTATACTCTGTGCTTTGAATCACTCCTTGACGTTAGGTAACGTCACATTCTTCATAACCTTCATATATCAGTTATGAAAAGTAGTTATGTAAAAACTTTACGTAACTGTTTATGTTTCAACATAGAGATACCACATGAGTTTCAAAGAATAATTTATAAACATTGAAAAGTTATTTGAAGTAAGTTAGAAGATTTTATCAAATATTATGAAAGAGCGGAATTAGATAAAACGTTGTACGTAAACACGTTATGAAGAGAGCGACATTGTTCAACTCGCGTAATTTGCAGAACTCGCTAGCGCTCGTTTTGGCAAATATTACGCTTGTTGAACAATATCGCTCTTTTCATAACTAGTTACGTAAATATCTATTACTCACTTAATTATATATACGTATTCTACATATTATACATATAATGAAGATTACATCTATGATCTTTAATACTTTCTAAAAAATGATCGTTCAGAAGACATACGTCAACCATTCGTTGCTCAGTTGAGTTATAAGTTATGTTTTCTGAACGCAACCATGGTTGCGTTCAGAAAACACAACTGTTGCAGAACCGTTGAGTAAATGTTCTGTGAACGCACTTTCATCAGGGCGCAAAGCTCAACATCATGGCTCAACATGTTTGGTGAGCGCACGCCATTTTTCTGAGCGGTTTTCAATTGCGCTCAGTGAGCACAACACGTTGCAGATTGTGATGTTTTTATGAAATTTATCTATGGTTCAATTATTAGGTAACAGTTATATATGATCTATGGTATTGGAGAAAAATAAATATCACAACATGAGTGATGATGAATATGAACTGTTAAATAGGTACAGTATAACAGATACGAAAAATGCTCACGAATGATTAAAAAATGATTTGTATTTATTTACTTAATTATATATAGGTACGTGAAATGAATAATGCAAAACCTCTGAAACTTAGGTTTTAATAAACATAAAAATTGTACATATTACGAGAGTAAAATAAATACAGCAATGACGTGACATAACTAATCGTCTTACTTTGACATATACGTGATAGCATCAAGCAGGTCACAAACACAACACAGCTCTAAAGAGTTTGATATACATCATTCTCCCACACTATAGTCTTTGAGGTAGCGGGGTGGATTCCTCGTCCTGCCAGACCTCCTCGGAGCTTGGACAACATGAGCATTAGCTTCTGTGACAGGCGATAATGAACTACGAGGCGTGGTCTGAACCGGTGCTATCGGAGCTTCTTCCTGATGCGGTGAGCTGGGAGAAGTGTCTGAATGGAGCAGCGAATTCATAAACGTTTCAGGCGATTCATTTTTACTCGAATCAGGCTCCTCTTCTGAGTCAGGTGTATCCAAGTCTATCTCCGATACATCTATTACTTCCCCTTCACCTTGTTGTCCAATAGGCGCGAGATGACGATTCGATACTGTTGTCTCCTGTCCGTCTTGAAGTCTGACAAATGAATATTCAGGATTTGCTTGTAATAACTCCACTTCCTCGACCAAAGGTTGGTATTTGTTCTGTCTGTCAAATCTTTTCATAAGAACTCGACCAGATTCAGATAACCATGAAGGTATAGTACTGCCGTTGGGTGATTGGCGAGTATGTTTGAACATTCGTTCGTGAGGAGTACAATTT
>CAJUYH010011065.1:0-11487 GCA_910591685.1 Galerucella tenella
AAAGATGTGAGAAAATATATTAAGCAATGTCACAAGTGCCAAGTCAATAAAGCGAAAAATAATCACAAAGAAGAATTTGTATTAACGGATACAGCAGCAAAACCATGGGATATAACATATATAGATACGGTCGGTCCTTTTCCACAAAGTGAAAATGGTAACCGTTATTGCATCACAATGTTATGTGAATTAACGAAATATGCAGTAATAATTCCAGTTAAAAACAAAGAAGCGAACACGATAGCTCGTGGAATTTTTGAAAATTTCATACCAAATTACGGTCTGATGAAACAGATTAGGACAGATTTGGGCACAGAATATAAAAATGAAATATTCAATGCTTTAACCAAAATGTTAAATATTAGTCATAACTATTCGACAGCATATCATCATCAATCTATAGGAGGTTGTGAGAAATTACATAGAACGCTTAATGAGTATGTGAGACATTTTATAAATGAAAGTAAGGATGACTGGGATGAATGGTGCAAATTATTTGCTTATTGTTATAATACGACTCCAAGCTCTTATCATGGTTATACGCCATTTGAACTATTGTTCGGGAGACGTGCTAACTTACCCGAGAATCTCACGAACGACGTTGAGCCACGCTATAATATTGATGAATATCAGAATGAGTTAAAATATAAACTGCAAGTAGCTCATCAGAGAGCAGAGAAATACTTAACCAAGTATAAACTTAGTAGACAAAGTCAAAATAGTAAGGTAGCTAATCCAGTTGATTTTAAAATAGGGGATTCAGTTTTAGTAAAGAGGGAAAATAGAACCAAATTTGAATCTCAATATATAGGTCCATTTACAGTCACAGAGGTGAGTGAAGTTAACTGTAAAGTCAAATTAGAATCAGGTGTGATAAAAGAAATACACAAAAACAGAATCCATCCTTATTGTAAAATGAATTAAAAAATGTAAATGGTATCGGAGTGCGAGTGTGTTTACAAACAATAAAGAATAGTGTTATAACAAACAATTAGTGATAGTAAATAAATTCGGATAATAAAACATTAGGTGAACATAAACAAACACAGTTATCGTAAACAATTTTTAAAGACAATGGACGTACATTAGATTTTAAATATATGTTACCATAGGTTAATGACATTATTTAATAATCATCTATTTTTAGGGTAATTGTAAATTTCTTTTATTAGGGGAAGGAAGCTCAACGGAATTTAGTCTTTTTGTAAAAGGGGAAGGTGTGATGCCTTTTGGCCGAAATATTATTTATTAATTATTTAAATTATATTATTATGATTAAAGACATAAATTCCCTTGAAGCTAACGTCGAGATAGCATGAATCGTTTACATATATAAAAACAGAAAGGTCGCACGTAGGATGTCAAGTTCAGAGTCCGAAGTCAAAAGTAAACAGAAGTGTATATGTTTACGTAACGGTGAACTTGACTCGTAGTATAAATATATCAAACGAAAGTACTTTAATATTCATTCTTATTTAATCATTCATTATTATTAATTAAGTCAATTCATTCTTATTCAGTCTGATTGATTTAAAGTATTCTAAATGTAGTTTATTTATCGTAACCCTTTTTAATTAAGATCCTAATTAGTACTAGTTATAAGTGAGTTAATGTAACATAGTAAAGGGAGGTAATAAAGAGAACTTGTCCCGGTGATTCCAGTAGTTGTTTTATTCCTGTGAGATGACACACCAAGTGACCGGCAACACCACCTAGTCAGAGGCCCTTCCACATTCCTAATGCACCAAGTATCCATAGTAGGATACACACATTACACAGTTAAGATTGCTTAGAGAGCCAAAGCTTACAGTGCAGAAGATAGTAGATTATTGTAAAAGTATTGAGCTGAGTAGAGAACATATTAAAGTACTAAACCCTGAAGAAGAAGTCCATCTAATAAGAGGCCAAAAGAAGATTAAATGCACAAAATGCTCATATGAACATCATCCCAATAAGTGCCCAGCATTCAACAAAACTTGTGCTAAGTGTCAGAAAAAAGGCCACTTTGCAAAGGTTTGCACACAGGGAATGAAGAGAGAAACATCCAATAGTGAACAATCTAAAGTTATGCTAGTTTCAGAAGAAAGAGAAGAAGAAGAACTATTTATTAATTGCACAGGTTCAAATAGTAGATCTTGGAATGGAAATATTAGTGTAGCAGGCAAAATTATTAGTTTTAAGTTGGACACTGGCTCAGATGTCAGTATTTTGCCTAAAAATGTTTTCAATTCACTTACAAACCAGGTCAGTATTAATAAGTCCATTGTTACTTTGATCTCATATGGAAATTTCAAGATCAAGCCATTAAGTGAAGTATTCATTAATTGCACTTATAGAAACCTTTGTAGCAGAGTCAAATTCATTGTTTTTGATTGTGATTCAGACCCTTAATAGGACTTGATGATTGTATGAAGTTTCAATTGATTAAGCGAGTTGATAAATTAACTGTTACTCTTCCAAACAAAAAGGAGGGTATTTTTAATAAATATAAAAATGTTTTTGTAGGGTTGGGGAGAATGCCTGGGTTTTGTAGCATTGAGCTTGCACATAATGCTAAGCCTGTAATCCAGTACTCTAGAAAAGTTCCATTTTCTTCACATAATAGGCTAAAAGAAACATTAGATAGTTAAGTAGCTAAAAAAGTTATACAGAAAGTTGACTATCCAACAGAATGGGTGAATAATTTAATGATTGTGGAAAAAAAATCAACAAACACATTAAGGTTTTGCATCGACCCAAAGCCTTTGAATAAATACATTCTTCGTGAACATTTTGCTATTCCAACTGTTAATGATATTGTTAGTAAATTGTCAGGCAAATCAATATTTTCTGTTTTAGATATGAGGGATTCTGGCAAATTGTTTTAAATGAAAACTGTTCAGATCTATGTACTTTCAACTCTCCATTTGGCAGATATAAATTCAATAGACTACCATTTGGAATCTCTTCAGCGCCAGAAATTTTTCAAAAGAAAAACTCTGAAATATTTGGAGTCATTGAAAATGTTGATGTCTACTTTGACGATATAATAATCTCTGGTAGAAATGAGTATGAACATGATATAGCTTTGAGAAAAGTTCTAGAAACAGCATCTAAAAATAATATTAAATTTAATTGTGACAAATTTCAATTTAAAATGACACAAGTTTCATTCATGGGATATCTAATTTCTAGAGAAGGTCTTAAACCAGATGTTAAAAATGTTGAAGCTGTTAGTTCATTAGAATCCCCTAAAAACAAGTCAGATGTTCTTAGAGTTTTGGGCATGGTTAAATTTTTTTCTAAATTTATTCCCAACTTGTCTTCCATTACGGCTAATTTAAGAAATCTTACTAGAAAAGATGTTTCTTTTGCTTGGAGCACAGAGCATGAAGATGAGTTAACTCATTTAAAACATTTAATAACAAACTCTCCAACACTGAAAATTTTTGATCCAAACAAGGGAATTATCATTCAATGCGATGCATCTGGTGAAGGTCTAGGTTGTTGTCTTCTACAAGATGGTCACCCAATTTCATTTGCCTCTAGATGTCTGACAAAGTCAGAGACAAGATATGCACAGATAGAAAAAGAACTGTTGTCAATAGTCTTTGCATTTGAAAAATTCCATTATTTTGTTTATGGATATAAAGTGAAAGTTCAAACTGACCACAAACCTTTGTTAGCTATTTTCAATAAAGACTTGGACAAATTCAGTGCACGGTTGCAGAGAATGTTACTTAAGCTGCTAAAATATGAAATAAATCTTGTTTATCTGCCTGGTAAAGATATGGTGATAGCGGACACCTTATCTAGGGCATTCTTAAGAGACAAAGTTTCAGATGATCCAGAAATGGATCATGTTGTGCACTCCTTATCCAACAATATCCCAATGTCTGATGAAAAGAAAAAACTTTTTCAGACAGAAATAGACAATGATGAAGTCCTAGCCCAAGTTAAAAGTTTTTGCATGAATGCTTGGCCTACAACTGATAAAAAATTGAGTGAAGAATTGAAGTTCTTTTATAGATTGAGAGAGAAAATATACTTGTCAAATAATTTATTATTTCTTGAATATAAAGTCATTGTCCCTAAGGCCTTGCAGAATGAAATGCTCAAGTTGATTCATGAACCACATTTTGGTATTACCAAATCAAAATCTCGAGCTAGACAATTACTTTATTGGCCTCACTTAAATAAAGACATTGAAAACGTTATATCTAGGTGTGAAAAATGCCAGACATTTCAGAATGCTAATCAAAAGGAGCCTTTAGTTAGTCATGAAATACCAAAAAGACCATGGCAATATGTCTTCTCCGATTTTTTTGAATTTAACAAATTAAACTTCTTGCTAATTGTTGATTCATACTCAAAGTGGGTTGAAGTAAAGCAAACCAAATACAAGACTTCAGAAGAAGTTATTCAATTCTGCTTAGAAAAATTCACACAGTTCGGTGTCCCTGAAAAAATGTTTTGTGATAATATTCCTTATAAATCTGAAAATTTTAGTAAATTTGCCAAACAGTGGGACTTTCAAATTATTCACAGTAGCCCACATCATCACCAGTCAAATGGACTGGCCGAGAAATATGTGGGTATTATTAAGCAAATGCTACGTAAAGCAAATTCTGTAAAAGATTTGCAATAACTTCTCATGGAATATCGTAACACACCATTAACTAATATAGAATTTTCCCCATCTCAACTGTTTTTGAACAGAATCCTAAAAACCAAGTTACCAGCTTCAGAGGAGAATCTGAAAACAAAATTAATAGATACTGCTCTGTTCCAAAATAAATTCAAATTAAATCTAGAAAATCAAAAATATTATTATGACCGCAATTCTAAAGAATTGGGAAAACTTGAAAAAAATGATAATGTATTGATAAGAAAAGATAAAAAATGGGTACCTGGTAAAGTAATAGATAAAGTAAATGATAGGTCTTATGTTGTTAAAGATTCAAATGGAACTGAGTACAGAAGGAACAGGAAATTTTTAAGTGAAACCAATCTACCATTTATCGATCATTCAGCTGTCTATGATTTAAGTCATATGTTTGATGAAAATCCACCTATTGATCAAGGATCAATCGTTGAAGGCAATAATAGCAATGAGCATGACAATGAACCAAATGGATTGGACTTGGAAATAATTAATGAAAACCAATTGGTGGGCAATAACAATGAATTTGATGAAAGCGATGGAAACAATACAATAGTATCTCATGAATTCGTTAATAAAAGACATTGTAAGCCACCAGCCTATTTAAAAGACTATGATCTTAATTATACTAGTGATAGCGACTGAAATATTTTAACATCTTGTATTGTTTTAAAAGGGGAACGGGTATTGTATATCTGTATTCTGTAATGTAGGTAGATCTGTGGTTCATCTGTCATTGGCCACTTGTCACGTCCTTGGCGCTAGCAATGGCGTCCCCGAACTTGTATGATCATGATGTACTTTCTACCATCTAATAAATAATAAACAGTGAAGCCAAAGAACTTTATTATTTATATAGCCAGATACTACATGTACATAGTTAATATCACAACTTGTGATCCATATATTATTCTAATTTTCATAAAAATCATGCAAGTACTGTCCAATACATTCTTAGTTGGTGAAGAAACAATCACTATAGATAAAATGTATTCACAGGGTATGAATGTATTCTCAGTAGTAATAACCCTAGGGTCTTGATAATACCGAGAAAATTTTGTCATAGAGAATGCTGAAAGCGTGTTGCTTGATAATAGCCCAAGGCCGTAGGCCGAGGGCTATTATCTTTGAGAATCACGCTTGAAGGATTCTCTACGACAAAATTTTGAGTATTTATCAAGACCCGAGGAGTATTCGATAAGATAATTTTTTACTTTGTAGATATCAAAAAATTTATTGTCAATCTGACGTTCAATAATTTTTAATACAAACTTTATTAGTTTTAATCAAATATTATAAGTTTTTATTTAAAACTACAGATGTGAAAATCTTTGCGACATTTTTAATCCAGTTGTCAGTTTGACGTTTGATTAATTTTTAATAAAAAATAATCACCAAACTGAAAACACCACAGGTAGGGTATTTTCGCTGTAATACAGCGGTAATTGGATGGAATTTGACACATGACTTGAAATTATGTAATTTGATTGGTTACTATATTCAGTAAAAAATTATCAAGGAAATTCTAAAAATCAAACAACAAAATCAACAAAGTCTGGCAATACTTGCAAATAGAACGCTTGCTGGAAATACGAACCCAGAATTTCCCTTGTACCTAGGTTGTGTTTACTGGTTTCTAAGTCTAACACGTCGGTAAGTGATTTACTTACCGTTCAGACGTCGGGTAGTGAACTACGTCTTAGCCCTACATACATTTAAGTGGTCCTGAATAATATATTACTTCATTCATTACACAAAAGGAACAACAAAAAATAGGAAGATTTAAATTTCTTTAATGAACAGAACCGAACAGAACAATATAAAAAGAAATGAATAAATATATTTTTCCTACAATCACGCTGAGAAGTAGGCTTTTACGCTTGTCATTTACAACGAAAAGTTGACGTTTCTTGAGGAGAGTTACTTTACGCTCCGTAAAAAATGGCAAAAATCATAGATCTAGGGAGTGTTTTTGTCTTCTGAAAATCATTCACAATCTAATAAATCGCTGTTTTGTTAAGTTTTTAATGTTTTAAATAATTATTTAGTGTGATTGCGATGTTACCGTATTCATTTTTTCGTGTTTTTGTGCTTAATTGTAGTGCTACGCTCTGAATATTTTGCATATACTGGCCGAATGACCCTGCTAGCTGAGGCCTTTCCAATTGTAGAATAAGAAGAAGTATATTGACAGTATTGACAGCAATTATATTGGAGAAAATCACGTGTCACTAGATGGCGCTGAATTTTTCAATATGGCTGCTATAGCGGTGAACAACAAAACAGTCTGTAGCTTTTTTATGTGTTTTTCGAGGCGTTTTTAGTGATTTTGGCAGGCTTTTCTTTATTTTTATAATTTCCGTTATTTGCTAAACGTGTTTGTGTGGTAGTGTTGGAGAAGAGAGGTCTAAAAATGACGAAAATTGAAGTAACCCTTTTTAACCTCATGCAATATATTGGAGTCAGAAGCAGACCACTGAAAGAAGGTGGAGCGGTTTTTAAAGCGGGACATATAATATTATGTGGCCTAGAAGGCGCAAATTCAAAAAACATTAAATATTTGAGTCAGCAGACGTCTGGTCTAGCTTCCCAGCCTCATGAGATAACAATCAATCTGAATGATGATGTTGAAGATTGGAAATGCATTTGTTCATGTAAGGCTGGAATGTCCGGCTTCTGCAAACATATTATAGCAACTTTAATTTACATTAACAGGTGAGTACAATTTTACGGAAGTACAGGAATGGATGGATGAGGAAATGGAGAGGAGGTGGGATGAGTATGAGGGCGCGCTGAAAGGAGCGATTGGTAGCAGGAGAAATTGGGTGGACCGGAAATTTGGAGAGGTGAACTACTTCTTGACGCAGGTGCTCACAGGGCATGGGTCAAGAGTGGGTTACCTCCACAAGATTGGGAAAAGAGAAACTGGAGTGTGCGAGAGATGTGAAGTGGAGGATGATGTGGGACATGTGTTTAGATGTAGGAAGAATGAGGAAGTTTTGAAGAAGTTAGAAAATAAACTGGGAGAGGCGGTGTATTGGGGAAATATGGTGGAGATTATGTTGAGGGGCGAGGAGGAATGGATGGAGATAAGTGGCGTGGTAGAGAGCATGATAAGGAGGAAGAGGACTCGCTATGGTATGAGAGAGGTAGGAGTGATAGAGGGAAGAAGATGATGGAGAGTGTGTGAGGGACCGCCGCCCGTCTTGACGTATGCTAGGGTAGTGATTCCAAGGCGGGAGTAACGGCGAGTTTGAGGTGGGTTTGGTTGGTAGGCATCTCTGTTGGGAATGAGTCCAACACTGTATGGTACTGGTTGAGGACCAAGTCGAACATGAGCATCTCGGCCCGAAAAAAAAAGTACAATTTTACGTATTGGCAAATAGCCTTTCAATACTTTTTTTTTTAAATTGAGAATTTGCAAGTAATAAGCTGCACAGATTTGGCTCAGAGGTGGGGAAAAGAGAAGAAAGGTGTGGAGGAAACCTATAAGGCCCAACCTTTTAAAAGATTTTGCCACCCAAAGTTAAAAGGAGAAAAAAGTGTATTCGAGACTTCGCCGGCAGTAAATGCAGACAATTTTGCTCGTCTTACAACAGGTATGTTTGATAAAAACATTATTTCTCTCACTTTCATCATAATCAAAAATCTATCAGTTCTGTGGCGGTCTGGGTCATTAATCTAGTTTAATATTTTACTTTTATTATTTACCTAATTAGTCAAAGAATTTCTACCCAATTCCTTTAGATTTTATGACTAAATTTTCATACATTTTTAGGTGTAGCCGAGTCTGCTCTCACCAAGTTTGTTAGTAGATCATTAAGGCCTACTATAAGTTTGGCTACTGAAAAAGACAAGTATGTACTACTCACCTTACTGAAAATTTTATCGCTTAATATAAATACCATATTTTTTATTTTAGCAACTTGCGCATAGAAGTGCTAAGTATACTTGAACATTCACTTAATTCGGCATTTTTAACTGAGGTCAGTACCCAAATCTCAGTTAGTACATATAGCCTGAGATCCTGTTTTCAAGATATTTTAAATTCATTGTCAACAAGCGACCCACTTCAAATTGCAACAGCATACGGACAAGGTTCCAGTATGTGGGCAAGAGAAAGACAGTTTAGAATAACAGGTACCCTAACATAATTGACAAACATTTTTTCTTTATTAAAGTTTTATCTTTTAGGGTCAACATGTTACTCAATCTATACGTTTACAAAAATAGAAGAGTGGGATAACAAAGCCAAAATTTTTTTTTTCCAAAGTCGTTCACGAATAAATTCACGCAACACGGAAAGAAATATGAGAAAGAAGCTCTAGAATGATATAAGGAAACACATCATTGCAACGTAGTAACACCTGGATTAGTGATATCAAAAACATTTCCATGGCTAGGGGTCATTTTTGAAAACGGTGTTCCCTCAGAGTTACTTGAAATCAAGTGCCCATTTATTGGTAAATGTGTAAATACATATCTTAAATTAATTTCTAACTATTAGTATTTAGGGAAAAGATAACCTTCCTCTAGTCTTCTTGGAATCTTGTGATTATATTGTGAAAACTAGTTCCGGACCTACACTAAAAGAGAGGCATAGTTACTATTGACAAGCTTAATTGGGAATGGCTCTCCTAGGTTTAATTTTCTCAAAATTAATTTTATACTCTAGCTATTCAAAATCATATCTAGAAATTAATGTACAATTTGATAAGAATTTTGCAGCTGAAATGATTAAAAAAATATCCGAGAATTATTTTAAACATATGCTGCATGTTTATTGTTTAAATAAATAAATAAAACAGCCAGGCTCTGTTTACAGCTATCAGCAATCCAACAACTAGGTCTAAATTGGTAAAAAACTGTAATGAATCCCATAACACATGAGGGAATTGCAGCTAATGAAATGGCAGACCAGTTTGTTGAAGAAGGTTCTAAAGTAGCGTTCACAGGTCCGGAACCGTTTTGTGGAATTGTGGAATCACAAAGGATTACATAAGAGGGAAAGCTGGGAACTGGCTAGTTAAGGAACACCAACTCAAATGGAGGCTGACACATGGATACCTCCATACTAAGAGTTTACTGAATAAGGTAGACAAGGAACGCTCGTCCAGGCTGTTGAAACTGAATAAGAGACATTTGAAGTCAGTTACCGACTTGGTTACTGGACTCTGTACCCTGAGGAAGCATTTGCACAGGATGGGCAAAGTTAGTTAACCTATGAGCAGAAAATGTGAACTCTATGATGAAACACCTACTCATGCCTACTCTGCTTCTGTGAGGGCTTACAAGGACTCAGACGGAAGCACTTTGGAGTGGAAATAATACAACCATCACAACCACTGAAGATCCCTCCAGATAAACTGGTGGCCTATATAGAAGACACGAAGCTTCTGGAATGGGAGTAGGTAGATAACATGGGTAATGGATCAAAGATTCAGTTCACGTGCCTAGGCTGTTGAGCACAACCCAAACAAATGCATGAAATTAATGAATTGATAAATGTGTAAATACATTTCTTGAATTAATTTCTAACTATTAGTATTTTAGGAAAAGATAACCTCCCTGAAGTCTTCTTGAAATCTTGTGATTATATTGAGAAAACTAGTTCCGGATCTACACTAAAAGAGAGGCATAGTTACTATGGACAAGTTCAATTGGGAAAGGCTCTTCTGGATTTGAATTCCACACGATTCATTTTATATTCTAGCTATTGAAAATCATATTTGGGAGTTATTGTACAATTTAATAAGAATTTTACAGGATAAAAAATTTAAAAAATCTCCGATGATTATTTTCAACACATGCTTCATGTTTATAGTTCAAATGAATGAATAAAATGATTTTTGTTTAATTAATTTCATACTACCAGTTATATTAACTAACTAAAAAGTAAAAGTTGCCTCAGATTTCATAGAAATTTATTGAATTGGCATTTGAAATATTGAACTGATCACCAAATGTAGTTGAACTTTTTCAATTACCTATTATTAATAGTTTTATTATTGATTTAAATCAAATTAATAGATGATTCCAAACAAATGTGCATTATAACATTGGGTTCACTTCATTTTGTGAGCAGTTCATGTTTTATAACAATACTAGTGAAACAAATGAAATGTACATACTTACATACAATTTTACATTTATAAACAAAAAGTATTACATAAAGTGAATGAGTGATTAGGCAAATAGGTGAAAATATATGAAAACTATAAATTTGTTCTCGTTATTCAACTAATGAAAATTTACATTCAAAAAAAAAATAGAATTTAACACAAAAGGGAATACAAATATACCAATAAGTTATGTTGATTGGACTTTTAATGTAGAACTGTTGTAATTTAGAACTGTCGCTAAATGCTCAGTTTATTTTACTATCTGCCAGAATAGGTGAGGATAAATTAACAATAGCTGCAATAATTGTAATTATTTCGTCAGCATAATATGGTTTAAGTACCAGTTAAACTGTTCGCTAAGAATTTTAAAGATCTTTATTCTTTGAATTGCTCGTTCTACATGAACTCGAGCTCGGGCAATGTCATCTGTGGCTTCGGCATCAACCTTACTAAACTGTTTTTTTTTAAATGGAGGCCCAATTAACTTCACCAACTTTTCATTACATTCCTTTTCAATTGAAAGTATTTTATCAACCATAACTGCATCATATATTATCTAATTCATCAATCGATTTCTCGTAATTAAAAATAGCCTTATCTGTAGCACGTCCTCCAAATTCAGCACTAACTAATTATATTAAACCAGATGGGGTTATTCCAATGATATATTTTAAAGTGTACATTCCTTTATAATGTGAATATGATGCTATAATGCATTTGAAA